>APFE031356664.1:61388-102431 GCA_000404065.3 Pinus taeda | reverse complement strand
CAACAGGAAAAAAAAAGCCATTAGAAGCCATTAGAGATCACAAAAACAACAAAAACAGCAGAGCTAAACCCTAAAAATGCTATGTTACCTCAAGCTCAGTAGAATGGCGACCGACTCCTCCCCAAACAACAAAATCACCGAATAAGACCACCACCAGAGAAATGCTAAACAACCGGCATTCCATGTTAAACAACTTGCATTCCAGAACGACCAAGAAATCCAGGCGGAAAAGCACAAGAAAAGCAGAACCGCTGTCCCAGCCAGAAACCCAGAAACTCCATCAAACCTTCGCACCAGCACACGAATAAACGACTCTGCGCGCAACAATACAAACACTGTCAACCAAACACAGCATTCCCCCAACACACGTTCTAACCACCATGCGCGCAGGTTACAGGGCCGTCCCGCGCCATCTTCGGCGGGGGGCTTCGCCCAACTACCGGCCCCGAGCAGAAAGACAAAGAGAAAATGGAACATCGTCGAAATGAGCCCAGACCAACCATGTAAAAGGCGCGAAGTTCGTGTTTTAATGTTGGAGGTGATAGCCCACACGGCCAGCTCCACGGTGGACAGGTGTCGTACCGGAGCCATGTGGGTTGACGCGTGGTATTACGACGTGGCGGGGAGGGCGCACATGTATTGGCGACCCTCCCCTATACAATTTTTAAAACCGTATAAATAATTTTATTTTTAAAATTGTGTCTGTATTTTAGAATTTTGACATTTACATTATTAATCATTTTGTATTGGAGCGGAGCACATGGCTAAGGATTGGTCAATCTTAGCAAAATGAGGAGCCCAGATGATTAAAATTTAAGGTAATATAAACAAATTTGTGATTACATATATTAAAAATCATATTATTATTCGTACTTTATTAAGTACATATCAGCACATGTGTTCTTAAATTTATTTGTAATATTTACAATTTTAAAATGATGTATATTTTTGAAATTATTTTTATATAGAATATAATGAATTTCTCACGTTCCATTTAATTATGAATTTATGATTATGATGGGTATCTTTTTTATTTTTCGGAATGTTTATAAATATAATGAATGTACAATATTTTAATTATATTTTTTAAACATAGAGTTATAGATAAATAAAAATATTGAACTAAGGTGAAATAAGTTGAATAATTCATTTAAATTTTAAATAAGTTAGAAAATAGATTTATTAGAAAAAAAATATTAGAATTTTATAAAATTACAAAATTCCATTTTCATAAAGATGTAGTTAATATGGTCCCGACACAAACAATAAACAATCATTTAAAATATATTGGAAAATTGTTAAAAAAAAAAATTCTTGACTCTAACCCATGCAAGTAATGAGAAATGTTTCTTCTTTAAGAATTTAATATTTCTTTTGAATATGAATGTTGTTGATAAAATGTTGTTATTTCTTTAGGGAATACAAAAAAATGTTTTCTACGGTTACTCACAAATGCCTTGAATTTAATATTTGTAGCTTCCATAATCAGAAATCCAAGCCAATAGGCAAAAAATAATACCATCATATCGTTCTCAAGGGAACTTCACGAGATCTACTTATATTAATTGTACCTTTAACTCTAAATGTTGTTCCACAAAATCTATTACTTCCCCCCGCAAATAGAGAAAAATTTCCCCTTCCATCACTTACAAATGCCTTAAATTTAATATTTCAGCATCCATCATCATGAATCCAAGATGACTAGGTACAGTAGAATCTCATCACTTCCTTCTCAAGAGCAGTGCACAAGATCTATTTATTGTTCATTCTGCAGGCATGATCTCCTTGTGTATCATCCCTTTCTATCATGTCTTTAAGGATTTAAGCACAACCACTCCCCGTATGCTTGAACTTTCTACCTCACGAGTAAATAAAGTAACCATTAGATATAAATTCTGAGGGTGATTGATTTAGGTGAAGGCAAAAAAAATAGGAACAAAAACCATTTGTAAATGGGTGGAATCCCTAGGTTCATTGACTTGGCCAGTCAAGAAAAAAATTAAGCTCCAACATTTACAATCCAAAAAGAGACAATCCCAAATGGAGCTCTTAGAAAAAAGGTCAATAATAGGCTCTTCATTGTGTATCCATGAGTTCCTTTTTTCTTCTATATATCTTTGCTCCGCAAGCAACCCACTGAATTAGAAGGTTGCTCTTTGTAATCCAACAAATTTTGTATTTTTCTTGTACTAAAGACATTAGCCTAATTTCTTAAATAGGGTTGACTAGACTAATGGGCTCTCCCATGAAGACCCATTCCATTATGCAACCTCAGGAATCAGGGCTCTAGGACCTCACTGTACTCTATTAAAAACAAGATTTTTATATATAGTGATTTAGTTTCTCAAGATTCTCTTCCCATGTCTTCTATTCCTTTCTTTTACCTTTACGTCTTTACAGAAAATTGCTAGGTAAATTTTTATTTATAAATTTTTATTTTATTTATGTTATAAAATATTGATAGTACTAATTTTAAAAGATTATTTACATATTGATAAACAATTAATATATTAAATAATAATATAAAGTAATTCTAGCGTTAAAACTATAAATGATGCGGTTGATACTCAAATAACAACTCTACAATAATGAATGCATGGAATCTGTGTTACTGGTTGAATATGGACTTAACACTCGAAGTTTAACTATGATTTCATGATTTTTTTATTTGATCAAAATTTGTAATATAAGTTGTATGGAATATTATTATATTTTGGATTTAAAACAATTTTCAAAATATAAATATATTGTATTTATAAAAATTTTAAATAGATTTAATAATTTAAATTTAATATTTCAATATTTTGAATCAAAAAATTTGAGAGGTTTTATGTTAAGGTATTTTGTGGTGTAAATGTTACTGGTTAGAAGCTATATGAGAAAGAAATTAAATTGGATACTATCCCCTAATGATTTTGATAGTTTAAATGTCTTTGAAATATGGAACATTTTAACTACACATCTATTCCATATAAATGTAACTCACAACTCTGATATTTTGTTAATCTTTGCACAGTTTTCCTTTTCCATTTTTTTACATAGTAGAAAAATTAATCATAACCTAGTTATCAAACATTCAATAAAGACAATCATCACTTTCTATTTCAATAAAGACAATCATCACTTTCTAGTATACAAGAATGTAGGATGACTCATTACCATTATTGAATGAAAACAATAAAAAAATGTTAAAAGTTAGGTCTTTCACTCATATTAAATGCCTCCCAGTCTTGAGCAATTTCCCTATTTTATTATGTCCCAAAAATAATTCCAAATTAAAAAATAATAATTTAAATTGGTATTCAAAGATCTTCATCTTTTGCCGTTATTAAACCCGTTCATCATATTAAAAAAAAAAAAATTGTTTTAGAAAGCGAATTCGAAACGAACATTAAAGAAAAGTATTGTTTTAAATTTCATCATAAAGACGATGGACTAAATCATGTTGTGTCTATCTTACTTTAAAAGTGTTACATTGGAATTTTGAAATGTTTTATTATAAATTTGAGTTTTAGAGAAACATATTTTAAAAATGTGACGTCAAATTCTTTTTTTAAAGCATACCCTTGATTTAAAATCCCTGCTTCTCTCTTGCGGTTTGCACAGAACAATTATGTAATCTATTGTCTCCTCTATGAGTACGCAATCCAAGATCATGTGCCCAACGCGATTGCTCAAAACTTTAGTTAAATATATTTAAACTATAAAAAGATATAGTGTGACCAAATTATATTATACTGTAGAAGTGTAAGCACATCGAACGTTCTCTACGGTGGAGCATGTAGATCGGTTAAACAAACAATTTGTCACCGCTGGAGTACCTTTCATTCCAGCTACCGTCTGTAAGACGTCCTCCCATAAACAATCCTGAATATCTTTCAGATTTGACTTGCCACGAAACATAAATTTGTTCGGAAATACATGTGGGTTTTAGAGTTGTGGAGCGATTTTATTTTTGTTTTTTAATTATCAATCCTTTCCACGCTGATAGCGTCAAATATGTATAATTTTATGTCGAATATGTTTTAGTAGGAATGTTTTTCTATGGCAGTGGTGGAGCTAGTATTTGTGTCACATGGAATTGATTCTGACTGACTTTTGACTTCTCTTATTATAATTTCTCAACCTATGAATTTAATTCGCATTAGTATTACTATGGGTTGATTCTCAGTGTTATTAGTCCTTGCCTCCCGCATAGCACGGACTATAGGGATTGATAGGTGATATATTTCATATTAATTCAGGTTTACCGTTAAATTTAACCAATGTTTTAAAAAACATATCGTGGTTTTTTTGTTTTTTTGTTTTATCCAAAGTTTTGTTTTGGAGGTCTTATTGCCGGGATATCAATTGATTGATTGATTTCATATTAATAAGCCATACTGATCCATTTTATCCAAAGTTCTGTGATTTTATATATAGCTGGGGCAATGTTACATAAACTTTTGTTTAAAAGGTTTGAAGTCGTGATTACCCCTGTTACTGCTGGCTACCACCATTATTTACACCTGTCGCCCATGGCCACTGCCGACTGCCACAGACTCTCTACTTGAAGCAATTGAAGCAGACATCAGCCTCAGCCTCATTGCAAAGCCATTGAAGCAAACAACAACCATTGAAGCAGATAACAGCCTCTCTGAGGCTCTTGTCTGTAGTCAGGCACACTTCAAATGCCAAAGTTCTCCACTTTGCAAGTAAGGTTTCTTTCCAAGTAAGGTTTCTTTCCTGTTTTCAATATGCTTTCAATCTGCAAGATGTAGACTTAAACAACTAATAGTAGTCTTAAACAAGTCATAAAATAAATATTCATTCAATTCATTAGCAGAACATTTATATGGAAAAATAGAGATTTGAAAACCCTTAGACTCCAACTTCATCTACATTCATTAGCTTCAGGTATTTGTTCACATAGATATTTTGTGATACAAAAATGCATTCCAAACTGTAAAATGAGGTACTCTTATGAGGTTGTAAATAATATGTACCTATTGCTCTGCTTAATGTAGCGATTGCTCCATTGGTCCACGACCCACTTTGTGCATGTGACCACCATTCCGCTAGCTGCAAGGGATTTACCTGCAGAGGATCATGGAGAACCTGTTAATTATGACCGATAGAGAAAAAAATGCTTCAAAACCTTTTAAAGCATAAATTTAGCACCATGGCTTCAAGGTGAACTTACCAAAACCTTAATAAAAAATTCAACGAGAAATGCATCCATTTCATTCTTTAATTTCCTCTGCTTTAAATGCATCGAAAGCATCGATTTTTTTGCTTTAACTGTTTCTATTTACTGCAGGCGATATTAATGATATTGAACATGAAAATATATCCCAGGAAATTGTGCTGAAAGTAGTTTGAATGACAACAATTTTATTGGTTTATTGAGCAATAGAATAACTATTAAAATTTATACTAATTAGGCCTCTTATCTGGGTGCAGGCTTTCCTTACTCCAGTTTCAGTGTATGCTTGTGCAGCCCTTGGGCATCTTTTTTTCTTCCACATAGTCCTAATAACGAAGGTATGTGTGCGAAGATTACATAATGAGATTTGTAGATTATGGAATGCACAGATAGGGTGTAAAGAATATATATTTAAGTAATTTTCATTTAATTTTAAGCTGAAAGGCAGCTGCTAAATTTTGCAAGGGTCATTTTAGAATATAATAACTTGACATATATTTGGCAGGGAATCAGAACATATGACTACATTCTAGCCATGAGAGTAGAATGCAACACAAAATATTTCTTGGATGAATTCGATCTGAGCGAACCCTCATCTCCAACTAGCTCAGCAGAAAGTTTTGGCAGTAAGGTCTCTGGGAGATTTAAGGCAGAGGATAAAGCATTTTGACACTGATTAAACACAGCCACGCCCTGGCCTAAAACTGATGACCTGTATGATATTCATATATCAATGAACAACATCCTATGAGTTTGCATCAAAATAAATACACTGTTACATTAAAGAATGTCTCAGAGCATTATCTGAAAAAGAAAAGTATATTGTTGATTGAGACATGCTTAAGATAAAAGAACCTGCCATAGATTCTACAAAATCTCATGTAAGCACAAATAAAAATAATTCTAATGTGATTTCTAGAGGATATGAGGCACAACATTGAGCTTCAATTTGTTGATACATCTCACAACCGAAATTCAGCAAGAAATGACAAAACATAACAAAAAAGTTGCTTCAGCCAGAAATGAAAAAATGTAACAAAAAAGTTACCAATGATAACATTACAGATGATCGGATTTGCCAATAGTTGGTGTAAATAGTTCGAGGTAACTCTTCCACATTATCCACCAAGAGTTTATAAAACAACCTTCCATTCTGCTCCTGCCCAGAAGCTTCTTCCTGTGCTCTATTCGCTGCCTTCATTTCTTGCTTTGCAGAATGAGAAATTTTTACTGTGTTGTGCTCTCTTCGTTTCCTTTGTTTCTTGATTTGTGGATTGAAAAACTATTACGGAGCACCAACGACTAACACTTCCAGCAATGAAGGTTGTGGTAGCTGGAAGGTAAAACATCAAAATTTGGGAATCAATAGTTGAGACACTTGGCATTCTTGCAAGGTTGATTTACTTTATTTTTTAATTATTTGTTATTTATTACTTTTTAATGAATGAAATTATCACAGAAAAATAGCTCTACTCAATATTGGAGTATTTAGAAATGGAAAATTCTTGCAAAAAAATGGAAAATTCAAGCTTTTGCAAGAGGGCATCAAATCTGGTTTTCCAAACTCTATTTTCCATGGAGCGTTCTTGAGTTCTATCTCTTAGATAGTTTCCTATGCTCCTGGATATCCCAGTCGCAAGTTCCTATCCCATTGGATATTCCAATCCATGTCCTTGTTATTTCACATAATGGTGAAACGAAAAAGATGGTAAGTTGAAACATTTTTACTGAGTATACCATATGTCCCCACCTCTTGTTGCAAGTGATAGTGCCAGTTGACAACTCCATTGTATATGTGTCATCTTAGAAGAACGTGTAATTTCATGTCTAACGTATGGTGTTCATGACATTTTAAGGTGCCATGGTGTTCACGACTTTGTCCCTAGAAATGGTTGTATCAATGTATTGTACAGAAATTCAATTACAATAGAATAGTCAAAGTACTTTGATTAAAAATATTAATTTTAATATCAAAATTACAATATAATAGATTAGTCCAATGTTACATTCATTAAAAGCATTAATTTAAATATTAATCACTTCAATTAAATTGCAAGAACGAACTATGTAGTTACATATATAAGTATTTTAATCAAATCAGTAATACCTCCAAAAATTGATTCACTGTCAAATAGAGCAAATGATGGCATGCACTTACAACGAAGCAAGGAGTCACATCTATTGTGTTTTCTCTATCAAAAGATGGTGATAGAGACAGAAGTAGAGGCGTTTTTTTAAAAGATTTCGTGTGAACAAAGCAACCTAATTTTTTGTTGACTATTTTATCCCGTTAGTTTCACATCCTCTGTGAATTAAAGACAGAATTAACAACATTGCTTAGAGGCTTAAGGAAATCTGAAGGGAGAAGAACAAGGCAACTCACAAAATTACAGAGTAGAAAACAAGACAATGTGAGCAGTCAAAATTCAAGAATTGAAGGCCTTGTCATCATAGTTGGGGACTCTGCCATGCAGAAAAGAAGAAATGCAACAACGGGTGTCTTAAATAATAGGAATGCATCAAATACCAGTCATCGTCACACTGAACTTCCTGTCTTGCATCAGAATTTTTGCAACACATGGTTTTTTCGGCATATGGATAAAGGTAGGTAGGGACTGTCGCTACGCAGTTGCCCTTGTTATTATAATTTCTATACCCATCGATTCAATTTTGATCACTATTATTAGAGATATGAAACATAACCTCTCAGTTTTGACCACTATTACTTAAATCTCTAGACCTAACAAACATAGTCCTTCACAAAACACATAATGTTTTCATGTTTTTGTAACCATGGTGGCCAATGCCCTAAAACAAAACACTTAAATTTATCAATTTAAACATATGTTGTGACTATTTCTCTCTGTTTGTGTATCAGAGCATTAAATTTTGGGCGGCCATTTTTGTTTCTAGGTCTTTAGGATAGATTTCAATCCTTTGAAAAGGAGGTGATGCTTATATGAGGGCAAAATGCTGTTTAATTTTTTTATTCAATATTCAATTTTTTATACAGTTTAAATCAATTAAAACTCGAAACCACATCAGTTTCAAAAGACCATGAAATGAATCTTTAATTAAAACCATAATTACCATGTTCGAATTGGAATTAGATATGATACTATAAAAATTGGGATAAAAAAATTTAATTCTGAACAAATTCGACACTACAATGTAACTTAAATACTTTGTCTTCATTTTCTTCCCATTTATTTTGAAATTTAAATAATTTTAATCAATGTAATATACAAAACTCAAAAATATATCCATATTTAATTTCTGATTTTATTTTAAATCCTTTTTATATTGTAGAATTGAGGCTTTTATTATCCATATCAAATTTTTGAGAGATTCTTCAGCGTAAATCACATAAGAATTCATTTTTCGATGCGTATACATCTCTTAAGAAACTTCAGATCAGTTGTCAACTTTGAAACCTGCAAGCGTGCCCGTTCAAATTGATGAACTTTGGTTGCAATGGCTCTTCCGTGCAAGGATTTAGTTGTAGAATTTGATGAATTACACATATTACTATCACGGAAAAAAGAGTGTCCTCTACTAATATTATGGAGCTAGGCTTGACTATGAACACCATTCCTCTGTTGCTAAATGGTTCTACTGAGATTCAACCACTACTCCAGATAATCGATATTGGCTCTATTTCCTCATCAAAAACCACATTCTCACACATCCACATTACTCTCCGTGATGGATCGCATCAACACAAGGCTCTTAGTATCGTCTGCATGTAGTCCACAGGTTGCATCTAAAGACATCCAAGCTCGCTCAGTCATTTTTCTTTAAAAAGTAGTTTACACGGTGCTTCAAAACTCTTCGTAACGTCCAACATTTGAGTTTACCCTCTTTTAGTTTTTGTCTTTTATACTCTTCCTGCATAACAAAAATAAAAGTTAAAAAAATGGAATCTACATTAATTCCTTTTTCGTTCGTTTACATAAGGTCCATCCAAGTTGTTGAGCTTGAGGTTGTGATGCATAAAGCAACATTGACTAAGGACTCATCAACACTAGTACATGCAAAGGCAGACACATCCGAGTATAGCTCTTCATCAGCACAAGAGGGCTTTTCCTCTATAGTGAGTCCAATGATTACAGTGACAACTACAACTATATCATTCAACACTCAATCCCTACCAAAAGAATTGGCCAATCCAAGCCATAGCATTTGCAAAGACAACATTGAAGACTTACAACAACGTGCGAGGCTTAGGAAACAGTTTTGGATTTGACCTTATTGATCATGATAGAGAGGAGATCCACCTTTTCGCATTTGCTGAAATGGTCGAACCTCTTTATAATCTAATCCAAGTTGGCCAACTATACATTGTTTCGAATGGCACAGTTAAAGAAGAAAAGCCAAACTACAACCACCTAAAGAAAAAATGGGAGATTTACTTGTTTATTGCGTCCATTATCAATCTATGTTTGGTAGATGATCTAACCTTTCCTTATCAAAGCTTTCATTTCAAAACTATCACTGAAATAAAAAATGCAAGCCCAAATAGCAATGTAGATGTCATTAGTGTTGTTAGCTTCACCTCACCTTCCTCAACAATTCAACGAAGTGATGGAACTAAAACACTAAGGAAAAAACTCATATTAAAGGATAAGTCAGGCTTTAGCATTGATGTAACACTATGGGGAGATAATTGTGACTCTATAGGACAAAACCCTACCGAATTCTACTCTTCTGACAACCCACCAATCTTTGTAATCAAAGGAGTTCATGTATCTAAATTTAATGGAAGCACCATAGGACGATATCAACTAGAACTTTTGTCATAAATATAGAAATTGAAGAAACTCATCAATGCCATACATGGTTCCGTGAAACAGGTTATTGCTTTTCCTCTCCATCTCTGAGGTGAAACTATAGTGTTGCTTCTAAACGATCCCTAACACAAAAGGTGATTCATGAAATTACTTGCATGGAAACCTCCGAGAAAGCAATATGGGTTTCGGTTCGTGCAATGATAATTGATATTCACATGGATGACTTATATTTTCTTACATGTCCATTAGATTTCAGTGGAAAGTAATGCATGAAAAAGGTTATGCACCATTCTAAAAATCTTTGGCATTGTACAAAGCGTAACGATGACTTCCTAGAATGTGACTACCATTACAAACTTAGAATTGAGTTTCATGACCACACTAGGAAAATACAAAATGTCATGTCTTTCAGTGACACAGGAAATGAGCTCATGGGCATCACGACAAAATTCGTATTCCTTCTTTCTATCGAACCAACTGATCTCCAAGAAATTTGTGGTTTTTCTCAGGTCGATGCTTCTTGCTGACACTTTCCATTAAAACATACTACTTTAATGGTGTCGAGAAGTTTGAAACGATACCAATTAATTCAGAAAAAATTCAATATGACTCTACATGCAAGGAGGCCCACAAAGACATTCAAGCAATGTCCACTTCAAACGACATGTTATTTGCCGCCTTTGAATTTTTCTCATGGTTGCATCGAATGCTATTGTTTTGTACATAAATTAATATTTCTCCATAGCTCATTGTTCCATAGTATTGTAAGTTACGTCCATGTTGTTGTGCTCCACACTTTCTCTGAAAATACTCTTTTTCAATTATTCCAAAATATGTATGTTTACCCCTTCACAATTTATATAATATAGATATCAACATTTGTAGAAACTTCAATTCATTATTTTTCCTTTATTGTTTATATAAATATACATTGATTTCTTTCTTGTTTACCTATTCATGTTATCATTCAATAGCGTTGACAACAAAAATGCAAAACTTGCTTATCTTGTTCCTCTGCTATCAATGGTTGATGACACAATAACGTATAAACTCATCGATTCAATTTTGATCACTATTATTAGAAATATCAAACATAACCTCTCAGTTCTAACCACTGTTACTTATTTCTCTAGACCTAACAAACATAGTCCCTCACAGAACACATTATGTTTTCAACAAAACACTTAAATTCATCAGATTAAATATGTGTCGTGACTATTTCTCTCTGTTTTTATATCATAGAATTAAATTTTGGGCCTTTTATGTGTCTCTCTGGCCAATTTTGTTTCTGGGTCTTTAGTATGGATTTCAATCCTTTGAAGAGGAGGCGATGCTTATATTAGGGTAAAATGTTGTTTATTTCTTTCTCAATATTCAATTTTTTATACAATTTAAATCGATTAAAACTCAAAAACATATCAATTTCACAAGACGTTGAAATGAATCTTTGATTAAAGCCATAGTCACCAAGTTCAAATTGGAATTAGATACGATACGATAAAAACTGGAATAAAAAAATTCAATTCCAATCAGATTCGACACTATATATATATATATATATATATATAATTATATAATATATATATATATATATAACTTAAATACTTTGTCTTCATTTATTCTTCCCATTTGTTTTTGAAATTTAAACAATTTTAAAAATAATATATAATACAAAACTCAAAAATATATCCATATTTAGTTTTCTGATTTTTATTTTATTTTAAAATCCTTTTTATAGGTTAAGAAATTTATAAAATCAGATTTTAAAACTTATTTTTATAAAATTCCTTTTAACATAAATATATATAAAAAATCAATTCTTGACATAAATATTTATAAGAAAATCAATTATTTTTTAGTCAACGTAAATTTTTTTTTTCCTTATTGTCTCAGCTTCTTAAATCATTAAAGGAAACACTAAAATTTTGAAATCAGAAAATTTCAACTTGCCATTACTTTCTATTTTACCCCTTATTTTTCCTTTTAAACCATTACGGGAAACATTGAAATTTTGAAATCAGAAAATTTCAACTTGCCATTAGTTTCTATTTTACCCCTTATTTTTCCTTTTAAACCATTACGGGAAACACTGAAATTTAGAAATCGGAAAATTTCGCGTTGTCATTAGTTTCCATTTTACCTCTTATTTTGTCTCCATTAACAACTCCCGGTAAATTTTCGTTACCATTAATTTACATTTTACATTATGCGTTAGTATCCATTTTACCTACTATCCTACGTGAATTGACATCAATTTGCATTTTACATTATACATTAGTTTCCATTTTACCTGCTATTCTACATGCATTGACATCAGTTTCCATTTTACATTATACATTAGTTCCCATTTTACCTATTATCCTACCTCCGTTGACATCTATTTTGAGTTTAAGAGTAATTACATTTACCATTCTAAAAACGTATATCCTTTTGTTTATCTAATTAGAAAGATTAAGGTTCCATTTTACTTAAATAATAATTCAGTTAAAGATTAGGTGGATTTTGATTCCACCTTAAGTCTCAAAGTAGGTATTACCCACTGTAGGCTTACCAGCCAGAAATAATAAGTAATACTAATGCGCCAAAAATAGTTCCAAGAAATAATAAGATGAGCCTGATTAGGGATTCACAATCTCACATTATGACACTTATATTTTTTTTGTTTATCTAATTAGAAAAATTAAGCTTCCATTTTACTTAAATAATAATTCAGTTAAAGATTAGGTGCATTTTGATTCCACCTTAAGTTTCAAATTAGGTATTACCCACCACGGGCTTACCAGCCAGAAATAATAAATAATACTAATGCGCGAAAAAAAATAGTTCCAGGAAATAACAAGGGAGCCACTGTCGTAGCGGTAGTCCCTGCCGGGGACAGAAATATGAACAACAATATTGGTGTCCTCAAATGCAAGAAACCTCCCGCTTTCAGAATCATTGCCATAATCGTTGCCACATGAGGATTAGTTACAAGAGATGGTGCAAAAGCTCCATTCAGTCACCACAACTACGGTGAAAAGATAGTGTTTTACGCCTGCATTGGGCCTTGGACTTTTACAGATTTATGGTGCACATTCAAACTACCATAAATTTCAAATGCCAATGCCAGATTTATGATATTTGCTGCTAGTTTGATTCTTGATTTTATGGTTGTCTTTTTTCGGCAGGTATACCATTGCATTGCAATCTTGTTGATTTAGATTTCGCACCCACCCCCAGCTGTTTGCTGTTGCAGAAAATTTGTTTTAGAAATTGACAAAAACCTAGCCATTGAGTTTCAAGTGAATAATATAATGAAGAATTCTATGATTTATAGTGAAGATAAAGTGTCTTGTTTCAACATAGGATGCAACATAGTTAAGTATTGGTTTATATTAACCAATATAATTCATTCGAACTTGAAAAAAGTCATTTCAAATGAAAATTCTATTAACTTTTTATTTCACAAATAATTAACATTATTATTTTAAGTCGTTGTTTCAATACATATAAAGCTATTTTAAATCACTTAATATAAAATTTTGAGTCATAATCAGTTGCATAAAAGCTTTGTTCCTCATGTTTTCATTGGCAAAGCATTATAGCCCGAAGTTTGATACCCTTCAGCATGGTTTTATACCCTTCAGAATGGTTTTATGAGAAATTGTAATTCATGGAAGCTCTAAGTGCGTGTGGGAGTGAGAGCTACAAATAAAAGAGACCAAAATTAAGAATAATTGGATTACACAAAATGTTGAAATATTTTACTCTCTTGTGCGTTTTTTCAAATACATTTCGTTATCTATAGTCATTCTTTATCTTTGTCCAATATTAATACAAAATACATAAGGAAACGATGGCTGGATTCCAATTACCTTTCTTCCTTGGAAACCTTCCCATTCTCAAATCGCTAGTTTCATGTATTACTCAACATCCTAAATTTGGGAAACCCTTCGAAGGGTCGAACCCTAATGGCATCACTAAAAGACCCACCTGCGCAAATTTGAGATTTAGGGAAATTATATAATCTGGGCCAATACCCAAGAATGTAGATATATGAAAATGCTATAGTGGCTGCCATAGGAACAACAATTTGATTTTGGACCAGATTCAGAGGAACTGCGCTGAGAATTGGATGTTCACTATCTATGCTCTACCACAATTAGAATGGAATTAGCATGGGTATTTCCTATTTCAATTTTCAACTTCTTAGTAGATAGGCACATGCACGGAACCTGCACGTCTTGTGCACATCAAGGACTGACACCCCACCATCTTTTATTTGAGTCTCTAAAATACTACGTGGCCCCATTTTGCCATGCAATATTACATATGTGTGACCCTTCTACATGTATGACACATGTTTCTGGAAGCAGATTTCGTTTGCAGTGTAGGAGAAATGTTAGCAAGGTTACAAATGTGTAGCACCTCTGGATTTGGTTGGTGTCGTGTGTGAATTGAAGAACCCACCAAAAGCTAAAGTAATTCATTGAACCTTCGGTAGATCAGAATTTAGTCAGAGGCACATGAAGCTATAAAACCTGGACCCATTCAGGTTTGGCTATAATTCTTCGGTTGGATCTGCACTATAATTTTCCCTGTGTGCAGTAGAAAACTTATTCTCCATGGGCAGTGTAAGCA
The DNA here is from genome assembly GCA_000404065.3 of Pinus taeda. Taxonomy (NCBI): domain Eukaryota; kingdom Viridiplantae; phylum Streptophyta; class Pinopsida; order Pinales; family Pinaceae; genus Pinus; species Pinus taeda. The sequence continues at coordinate 87,836 of APFE031356664.1, read as the reverse complement.
CAGTGAGTAGTTCCACATTTTGTCCTGCAAATCCAACAAAAGAAAAGAATTGCATGCCTTCTCCATTTGATCTTCAACTAGTAGAGGCCAACTACATTTAGTATGTACTCTTCTTCCAACATGGATTTGTTAATAATTCACATGAAGTAACAATTGAGCGGTTGAAATGGAGCCTGGAAAAGGTGCTCCTTCATTTCTACCCTTTCGCTGGTAGATTGGTCGACTCTCCCGACATTTTTCTAAATATCGAATGCAATGATGAGGGTGCCCAATTTACAGAGGCCATTGCAGACGCCACTCTTGACCAGATTCTCCTTTAGAAAAGTCCTCGCTATATTCATGAACTGTTGTTTCCTCTGAACCATTCAATTTGTGCAGACGACCGGTCTCTTCCCTTGCTTGCAGTTCAGGTATGTGATTGAAAAACCTCCTAATTACAATCTGCATTTAATTAATAATTTGGAAGATGTTTTCTTTGTTACAGTTTACTATATACACATGTAGAAAACAAAGTTTTCTATGGTATATATTTTCTTGTCAGTTACAAATTTGATAAGAATTAGGTAGAAATCCCAACTATGGTCAAAATATAATCAATTTTTTGAGCACCCAATAGCTTTGTTCAATTTAAATAAACTTAAATTATAATAAAATAAGAATAGAATTGTAATTCAATAAAAACTATACTTTCCCAATTTTGCAAAATATTTCGGCTCATTCTCTCGAGTGCACCAAAACACCATATTCTTTTCATGTTCACTGATATTTGAATATCATACAGGACATCAGTCTTGGGCCGGGGCATGGCTGAGTTTAATGAGTGTCAAAATGCTTTATCTGCTATCTTAAATTTCGCAGAGGCCTTAAAGATCTTGAGAATAGTAAATGAGTCATTTACCATTGAGTTTTTGAGTAAGGTTTTCATGCTCAATATCATTAATATTGCATGCAGTAAATAGAGACAGTTAAAGTAAAAAAAAATGATGCATTTAAAGCAGAGGAAATTAAAGAACGAAATGGATGCGTTTCTCGTTGAGTTTTTGATTAAAGTTTTGGTAAGTTCACCTTGAAGCCATGGTGCTAAATTTATGCTTTAAATTAATAGGTTCTCCATGATCCTCTGCAGGTAGATCCCTTCCAGCTAGTGGAATAACATAAAATTACAAGTAAGGTACCTTTCTGGAGTTAGCTGCATCTAAAGTTTGCCCAAATACATAAAGATAGTTTGATACATACCAGGTCTGTTAGGTCGCAAACTACAATGCCACTGCATTTCTCTGGTGCAACTAGCTATAAACTACGTCGAAAGGCTAGAATTGAAATATTGCAAACTCAAGCGACTCAAGCATGTAGATAACAGAGGGCAAGCATGTAGATAATAGAGCGCGTCCAAAGACTGCCATTGAAATCTTGCAGACTTTTCTGGGCAGGTGGCGACTATCTTTTACCATACCAGAGTTGCATGCTAATAGCCATATGGAAGGGGCCTTCCATGTTAATAGCCATGTCGAAGGAGCTTTGATATACATGTGGAAAAGACCTCGAAAGGGCTTCGAAGTATATTGGTTGTTTGAACTTTGGATAAAATGGTGTTGACCCAATTTTCTTGCATCGGACCACGTGAAGCCTCTAATAAGAGGTAGAATGCTTTCAGTGTTAAAACTTTGGATAAAATTTACGTGAATAAAATTGTTATGATCAAACTTTAATTAAAAGATCAGAAAACTGGAAAAAGGGGGTCAATTGATCAACTAATAGGCAATCAAATGATCGATCGATCACTATAGTCCCTGCTATGCTTGATGTCCCTGCTATGCCGGATGCAGGGACTAATAAGACAAGCCTGATTGGGAATTCACAATCTCACATTATGTAGCGAATATGAACCAAATCGAATTTTTGTCGAACTATTTGAAATACGAATTTTTCCAACGATTCGGACGTATTTGATAACTATGATCAAAACCATGGTTTCAAACCATGGTTTCACGACCGAGATTCAAAAACTTGTGATCATGAAATTGAGAAATTTTATTATGCATAGAAACCATAGTTATTTGGATTGAAACTCGAGCACCAACCCTCTCGGTATTTGAGTTTTCCTTCACATGTAATGTTAACCTTAACTTGAGGATAAACTAATGTACCTTAGCATGAAACAGGAAAGACTACCCTTTTTTTTCCTAAATAAATAAATTCAAAGATGGAAGTGCATGAACCAAAGACTAGATTTCTCCGAACATACAAACTTATCTTGCCCAGCAGTATACTGGGGAAAATGCAGAAAACGTGAAGAAATTTCTTCAAATGTCGATGTCAACACACTTAAACATCGAATTTTATGAAGTGAATGCAATTTTTACAACCATTGCAAAGAAAGTTGGTGTGGGGACTGGTTTATCGAATTGTTCTGTGGAAATTCAAGACTCTTCTAGAAAAAGATTTTGTTATTTTGAACTTGCAGTGTTGACTTAACTGTTTAAGAGATTTATTTTTATACTCAGTTTTCTATTTAATTTTAAATTCGCGACAAAGTCACAGTTTTCATGTTTTATTATATAGAATCGAATTCTAAGACGTGGTTGTAATTTTCATTTTTATTATAAAGAGTACATGGTTGTGTTTTCCAATTAATTATTATAAAAAATTTGTTCATTGTGATTTTGAATTATAGTGGTAATATTTTATTTAAAAATTGATTTTGAATTATGATGTTTATAATAAAAAAAGATTGAATTGTTTTCAGCATGCAAATTGGCAATGCTGAGGACTTGACTTTGAATAAGTTTAATTTCATGAACATATTCTGGTTAAATTTTGAAATTGTAAATTCAAAGATTAATTATTTCAATATATTGTAAGCTTTTTGAAATCTCAGTTGAGACTCATACACAGCTCGTATTTATTATTGGTTATATGTAAATAATTTCGAAGTTATTTAATTGTTAGGACAAAAACTTACACTTAAAGTCATTTTATTGTGGTGAGACAATTGGTTCTTGAGATCATTTCTTTTTTCATGGATTTTCTAAATTTCTTTGGGTGGGTTTCCTGTCAATTCTTATAATTGTAATTATCAAACTTTCAAATGAAGTGAAGATAATTACCAATTTATAATGACAATATTTTTTTAATAAAACCCATCCCCAGTGGGGAAGCATTGTTCTAAAATTTTAGTCATTGTTTCTTATAGGTCCATGTTATTTTTATGGACGATTGCCTATCTTTAACGAAACAAGATTGCATTGAGGCTCCAAGTAACTCAAGGATAGCATCTTGAGAGGATTGCGTTTAGGTTTTGTTGTTTATGAATAAATTTTAAACTACTTCAATTATAATTATATATTTATAAAGTATAAGAAATAATTTTTTATTAATGCTATAATTATAGTGTTTATTATTTTATTTATATAATATATATGGTAATATTATTAAATAATTACTTTATAAACGGTGATTAGTTTAATGAATAATAATTTATAAAAAAAACATTGAAAACTAAAATGTGACGATGTATTACTATCCTTCCAACTGGGTGAATTTGACTAATTACACATATTATTATCACGGAAAAAAAGATCGTCTTATGCTAATATTATCGAGCCAGGTTTGTCTATGAACACCATTCCTCTGTTGCTAAATGGTTCTACTAAGATTCAACCATTACTCCAGATAATCGATATTGGCTCTATTTTCTCATAAAAAATTACACCCTCACACTTCCACATTACTCTCTCTGATGGAACGCATCAACACAAGGCTCTTAGTACCATCTCCATATAATCCACAAGTTGCATCTGAAGACATCCAAGTTGGCTCAGTTATTCTGCTTTAAAAAGTAGCTTGTGCGGTGCTTGAAAACTCTTCGTAACACCCAACATTTGAATCTACCCTCTTTTAGTTTTTGTATTTTATACTGTTCCTGCATTACAAAAATAAAAATAAAAAAATGGAATCTACACTAATTCCTTTTTTGTTCGTTTATATAAGGCCCATCCGAGTTGTTGAGCTTGAGGTTGTGATGCGTAAAGCAACATTGACTAAGGACCCATTGACACTTCTACATGCAAAGGCAGGCACATTCTGGTATAGCTCTCCATCAGCACAAGAGGGCTTTCCCTCTATAGTGACTAATGATTACAGCGACAACTACAACTATATCATTCAAGGCACTCAATCCCCACCAAAAGTATTGGTCAATCCAAGCCATAGCATCTGCAAAGACAACATTGAAGACTTACAACAATGTGCATGGCTTCGGAAATGGTTTTGAATTTGACCTTATTGATTGTGATAGAGAGGAGATCCACCTTTCTACATTTGTTGAAATGGCTGAATCTCTTTATAATCTAATCCAATTTGGCCAACTATACATTGTTTCAAATGACATAGTTAAAGAAGAAAAGCCAAACTACAACCACCTAAAGGAAAAATGGGAGATTTGCTTGTTTGTTGCATTCATTATCAATCCATGTTTGGTCGATGATCTAACCTTTCCCTATCAGAGCCTTCATTTCAAAAATATCACTGAAGCAAAAAATGCAATCCCAAATAGTAATGTAGATGTCATTGGTGTTGTTACCTCCACCTCACCTTCCTCAACAATTCGACGAAGCAATGGAACTGAAACACTAAGGAAAACACTCATATTAAAGGATAAGTAGGGTTTTAGCATTGATGTAACACTATGGGGAGATCATTGTGACTTTATAGGACAAAACCCTACTAAATTCTACTCCTCTGACAACCCACAAATCCATGTAATCAAAGGAGTTCATATATCTAAATTTAATGGAAGCACCATAGGACGATATCAACTACCATTCTTGTCATAAATAGAGAAATTGAAGAAACACATTAACGCCATATATGGTTCCATGAAATAGGTTATAGCTCTTCCTCTTCATCTATGAGGTCAAACTATAGTGTTCCTTCTAAACGAGCCCTAACACAAAAGGTGATTCATGAAATTACTTGCATGAAAACCTCCAAGAAAGAAATATGGGTTTCTGTTTGTGCAATGATAACTGATCTTCACATGGACAACTTATATTTTCTTGCATGTCCATTAGATTTCAATGGAAAGTAATGCATGAAAAAGGTTATGCACCATTCTAACAATATTTCTCATTGTACAAATTGTAACAATGACTTCCTAGAATGCGACTACCATTACAAACTTAAAATTGAGTTTCATGACCACATTAGGCACACGCAAAATGTCACATCTTTCAATGATGCAGGAAATGAGCTCATGGGCATGTCAACAAAATTCTCATTCCTTCTTTCTATCGAACCAACTGATCTCCAAGAAATTTGTGGCTATTTTTCAGGTCAATGCTTCCTGTTGACACTTTCCATTAAAACATACTGCTTTAATGGTGTCGAGCACTTTCAAACAATATCGATTATTTCATAAGAAATTCAATATGATTATACATGCAAGGAGGCCCACAAGGACATTCAAACAATGTCCACTTCAAAACGACCTGTTATTTGCCACCTTTGAATTTTTTTCATGGTTGCAACAAACACTATTGTTTTGTACATAAATTAATATTTCTCCATAGCTCATTGTTCCATAGTATTGTAAGTTACGTCCATGTTTTTGTGCTACACACTTTCTCTGAAAATAGTCTTTTTCAATTATTCCAAGATATGTATGTTTACCCCTTCACAATTTACATAATATAGATATCAACATCTGTAGAAACTTCAATTCATTATTTTTTCTTTATTGTTTATATGGATATACATTGATTTCTTTCTTGTTTATCTATTCATGTTATCGTTCAATAGTGTTGAAAAGAAAAATCCAAAACCTTATTATCTTGTTCTTCTCCTATCAATGATTGATGCCACAATAACATACATTTTGGCAATACTCTTAATTAATGATTCCAACATATGTATGCTTACCCCTTCAAGTTTTACGTAACCTATATATTAGCATCTGCAACAATGTCAAATCATTCTTATTCCCTCATTTATGTGTCTATGAATTGCATGTTTGTCATTTTACCTATTCTTGCTATCATTCAACGATGTTGAAATAAAAAAGATGGAATTCTAAGACTTGTAGTACACTCTCTATGCATGGAAAATGCATTTATGGTTCACTCTAAGTTTCTTATGTATCCAAACTAACGATAATTATTTCTACTTGTTTAGATATGCCAAGAAATAGTCAAAATGCGGATAAAAATGAATGGCAACATCTTCTTTATGCACAAAACAAAGATACAATAAATGCACATCGATGACTTCTTTATAAAACCCACAACAACCCTATACTTCCAATACATCCCTTACCACCTCAAGTGCTCTTCCTACTATGAAAACCAACCCACCTCACCTTCATGAAATCCAATATAACCACCCCTTAGTGATGAACATCATCACTTTTGATAAATGACAGATAAACTCCCTACCATGCATGTTTGCACAATATGCAAAGAATCATACCGAAGAATGAAAAAAAGGCTTTTACATTGTAGCCTTTCTTTCTTTCTTTCTTTGTGCATCATCTAAATTTACCAATTATTTTTCTCATATGAACAACATGGACTAACAACATGGACCCTGGCTAACAACCATAAGTCCTTCAAAATTTAACACAAGTTGAGGAAATGCTCATTGTAGGTGTCAACCCCATTCTACAAGTCACTCATGCTCATGGTGGTCAATACAAATATAGTGGCCATACAATCAGTGTCCCTCAATACATCACTACTATTGCCAAATAATTACCTTGAATGGTTTCTGAATTGGACATCCTCATTGTGAAAAGGAATAGTCCTTCTCAAAAGGCTTATGAATTCTTTGTTTTCAAATCATGTGTACTTGCAACAATTGAATACAAAGTAAATAATGATCCTTACTACAAGGATGTCCAACTCAGCTCATATGCAATTTCTTCTCTACCAGATCACCCTACAAATATTCCTTCTCTTCTCCATAATGTAGCCACCTTGTCTTTTGAACTCTTCCAAACCAATGTTGATTCTACTTATGATAATTATGTCATGCTAACTCCATTAGAAATCCAACCTTCTTCTTTCATTCCAATACTCCCAAATTCATGTACTAAACTTGAGAACATTTGTTCTTATTTGCACTTGATCCATTCAAATTCAACAAGCTCAGTTCACTCGCTTCCAATATCTTTAGCAACTAGAGGGCCTCTTTTCCATTACATTCCCCAAACTCTTTCCTATAGGCATTGCCATGATCATGCAACCAAGAATTACAAAGCTTGAGATGCATGAATATGCTTTTCACTTGTTGCACTACAATGATAACCGATTTGGCAAACATACAAGATTCCACTACTACCTTTATAGCATTCTAATGCACCACCATAGCCAAGAAAGTTCTACTATTTTTATGAATAAATAAATTGAGAAGAACTTGCCAATAACTGTTTCAAATCTACGAAAATGTCTTTGTCACTTCCAGGTTCAAAATTCCCTAGCAAGTGATGTGATTTGGTTCATGCTTGTGAGGAACACGATCTTTCTGGAATAAGCGACGATGTGAACAAATTGACATGATCACACAAAATGGAAGCCTGACATTCTTCTTCACTCTACGTGTAGCTGATAGAAAATTGCATGACTTGCACATTATCATGCCTATCAATGTTCCATCTAGTTTAGACAACCACTTCCAATGGAGAATTCAAAACATAATTAAAAACCCACATCTAACGTCCCAATATATGCATTGCAAATTTATAATTTTCCTTGAAGAAGTCCTACAAAAAGGCCTCCACGCAATAGATTATCAGTGCGAGTAGTTTTTAATATCCATTTCTCTTTGCGTTAATTTATACAATGCAAATATGTTTGAACCAAATTTTACTTTCATATTGTATTCAAATACGAATGGGAAAATAGAGGATCCGCACACATACATGGATTCCTTGGTTACAAAATGCACCAAATATGGACACTCTTGATTGGAACAATGAATTAGAAGTTTTTGATGCTTAGAAATATTTTGATCACTTTGCAACTGCCTGGAATCTACGACAACCCCAACATCGCAACCTTGCGCTTCATGAATCAAAAATTCATAACCCATGTCTTATTGACACAACATCAATCTTAAGTTCAACCCAGTCTGAAGACTATGAAGAGCTTGTCAACTACATTCAAGATCGCACAGTGTCATGAATCATCTTGTCTTCGCAAGAAAGACAATGTTATCAGCTGTTAGTATGGAGTATCGTGGTACTTAAACTCCAAAATATTCACTTTTTTGTACAATAAAGTTCACAAAACGTATTTCCCTACTCGCAATGATGATAGATTGAATATCCACAATGTCGATTTACTTTCTATCTGGAGAGAAAATTTTGATTATCGACCAGATTTATCTCCACCATGCCATGGTAAACTATATTTCAAAGTATGCAGCAAAATCATGAACAAGATCTGAGAGCTACAGGTAGATGCTATCAAGTATTTTGCAAAGTGCCACTCCAGAAGCACCTACTATTACTCTCATCGGGAAATTCTTGACAGAAACCATCATCGGTAGAGCCAATGGGGCATAAGATATATTCCATATGTTACAAAAATCACCCCTCTCTCTCTGTAATCATACATTTGTTCTTCGAATGTTAACAAAACCTTTTTCAAATGTGTTTCTCAAGATACTGAGAATCCCCTTTCGATGCCAAACTTTATCCTTTCATAGATGAATAGGCCTATTTCATTGGAATCATTTTGCCCCCTTGAAGTTGCACGCTTTTGGCCATTTTCTACTCATCGAAAACAAAACTAATGGAAACACATATCGCCTTCAAAGATTATACATGTCTTGCCACGATACATTCCATTCCTTCCTATGATGATCCTTCTTATGACACTTTCTGTTGGAGCGAAATACTATTGTATTTTCCTTTTCACACAGTCCCCAATGACATTGGTTCAACTAATGCAGAAATAATTACACACTGGGAACAAAAGAAAGGGACATACACACCATGGCATGTCCATCGAGAAATTGAAAACCGATAAACCCCACATACAGAAGATGAATCTAGTTCCGACCCCCCTACTAAATCCATGCAAATGAATGAATGGAAAATCCTCTCTCAACTCCAGTGAGGTTACAATATTGAAATTGATGACCTCAGAATGAATGGCTATCGTGACTTTGATGCTAACCACAATTGGTCACATATTTCTATCGCTCTCCACTCACAAGAAACTATCATAAATTTCATTGAATTCAATCTCTCAAATATTCAAAACCAACATCATCATTTTTCCAACCTCCCGCAAGATTACACATTATCTCCTACCCAAAACACGTCTTTTACCATTATTTCTTCTCACTTCAAAACAGCTTCGACAAAATCCCATGCAGAATCATCATACAAGGGAAAACTGGGACAGAAAAATCTCATTTAATTAAATGTTTGCAACATGCATTTATGAAAAACTCACTAACAAACAAAAATACTTTGTTGTTACTTGCACTCACCGACGTTGTAACTTTCAACATAAATTCCATCACAATCCATGCTTCCCTTTGTATTCCTATCCAATCAATGCATTCTCTTGAAGGACAGATAGTCCTACACTTGAAAGAGAAAATCCATCATGTAGAGTACATCCTCATTAATGAAATGAGCTTGATTGGTCCAAAAATTATTTCTCACATTAACGATTGCCTAAGAGAGGCATTCCCCCTTCATCAAAATGCACCATTCAACAATCTATCCGTTATCCTTTTTGGATATTTAGGCCAGCTGCCACCTGTGAAATACACCTATCTATATGCTGGCACTGCACTTTGGCTTAGCCTTGACACATTCATAACAATTTAAATTGTTTTTGCCAACAAGGGCCTAAGGCTTCCCAAGTTTCTTTCTTCCAAATCCTCACAAACATTATAAGTGGAATATATACTCTTGAATATTGGAAATGCCTAATGTCAAGGAAAAATTCCTCTCTTATGCATGAAAAGAAACAAACATTTCATGACTCCATGCACCTATATGTAATGAACAACTTAGTATCCTTGCATAATAAAAGAATGCTTAGAAAAAGAACATGCGAGTAGCACTTTGCTCTGCAAACAACAAAGGCAACAAAATTCTACTACAAAAGAATATGAGCATTTGGACATAAAGGTGCTCTTATGCAATGAACAAAAAGTTATACTCACCAAAAGCTTGTGGGTAAATGCAGGCCTTGTCAATGGTGCACTTGCGAAATTCATTTCAATATTTTATTCACCTGACTTAAAGGCCCCAAAATTTCCATCCTTCATGGTCATCGACTTCAACCAATACAAAGGAACATTGTGGAACATTTCACACCCAACATATGTACCCATTCTGCTGATCACAAAGGGTGCATGTTGGTAGATACCACTTCGAATGACATGGGCTTTAACGATACACAAGTCACAAGGAATGACCATAGACACAACAACAGTAGACATTGGCGCCAAATAATACCAATGTTTAACATTCATTGGAATTTCAAGAGTTAGATCATTGGTAGACATTCAAATTAATCCATCATTTCCATTCTCACGCATGCATGAGAATCCATATCGAAAATGTAGACAACAAAAGGAACCACTGCTCGCATCAAAATATGTGTAGGAGAATACACTGTATCCAACCATACACCTTGTGTTCCAAATTTATACACACGGTAAACACCACCTGATACTTAACCAAATTTCACATACACTTGCTTGGTATTACATTTAACCTCATATTGTTTTATACTTATTTAATTAAATGTTTATTTTACATTATTTTAAAAAAATATGTTTTCAACAAACACGTCCATTATCACTTACTATTTTTCTTTTTTAATGGCCAACATGTATGGATACAGACTATTTACACATGGTATATGAATATTGCCAGGAAATTCAGCAGCAGGAACTTACCTTAGAAGATATTCAGATGAGGATCCTGCCCCGACAATCATTTCCTTTTTATCATTTGCATCTAATTATTGATTTGTTATGGAAAATAAGAAAATACTGAAGAAAACAATTCACATCCATGAAAGGGATGCACACATGAAAATGCAGGCTCAATTATAGGAACAACTTTCACATTTGGCACCACAATAAACATTAATTAATGTTGTCGATGTCATGCCTCATCGTGTATATATGATTATTTTCTTAGTGTCAATTAAATGTATATGTCATAAAACACTTTTATTGTATATATGTTTAGTTATTAACTTCCATACACATCTCTATGTATATACCATATGTAAAATTTCAAACAAGACATTGCATAACAGGTAAAATATTGTTGCCACTTTTATGATAATGCTCATCAACTTTGTATATGTTTCAACTTTCATTTATTGAATGTTATATATAAATACTTGTTAGTGTTGTTACTTTCTATTATATCACTTTACAATAAGATTATTCTTATGAAGTACATGATTTGAGTGTGTAACCTACATTGGATAGCATGTACAATATTGTTGCTACTTTTATGATACTGCTCCTATTCGAAGCTTATTTTTTTGAGTAAATGGAATGCGTTTTTTAATTTAATTAATGACATGTGATTTGAGTGCCATGGTTTCATATGATGCTATAATTGGGCTTAAAGGGAATTTTCTTCCATGGAGAGATTGTAGTGCTATTTTGTTACCTCTTTGTCTGATTTAATTGGCGACACATGATTTGGGTGCCATGGTTTCATATAATGCTATAATTGGGCTTAAACAGAATTTTCTTTCCATGCAGAGAATGTAATGCTATTTTGTTAGCTCTTTTTCATTGAATCTTGTTGGAATTAAATGATATGCTCAATTAATGCAATGCCGAGATCAGTTTATTTTTTTTCATTGTGGTTTTACGAAGGAAAATGGAATAGTATGGGAAGACTAAGTTGGATTCTTCAAATTAATTTATATGGATGTTTACATGCCAATATTGTTAGGCTAGTCATTTTGAAGCCTATAATCTTCCAAAACTAATAATGAAAATGTAATAGTACGGTAAGACTAAGTTGGATTCTTAAATTAGTTTATAGGGATGTTTACATGCCAATATTGTTAGGCTAATCATTTTGGAGCCTCTAATATTCTAAAAATAATAATGTATCTCATCTAATATTTCCATGATTCAAATTTGGACCTCACATTAATTCTCTCTACAAAAAAGAGATATGTTTCTTCATAGTTCTTAAAAGAAATAAATTTATACTTAATGAACTCAAACATCTTTTTAGGCTTTACCAACATATGAATTATGTAGTATACAATTCATATCTACAAATGCATTCCATGTCAACAAACATTTTAGCATCTCTTTGCACCTTTTGGGGCAATTGCTAGTATATTTACACAAAAGGTGTTCTGTTTTTAAGCTGGTAAGATTATGCATTGTCTACATTTTTCATCTTCGTTTAACATCTTTCCGTCTATTGTTTTTCCTATTCATTGACATCTGTTCTTTGATTGTAATATAAAAAGTAATTTGTTGGTTCAACTCCAAAGGACGATGTATTCCTTCAAAACTTTTCATCTGATCCAACTATAACTCTGATGATGATATTTGCGTTTCACCAAGGGCACCTCACTAGCTTCCATAGTTGAGAAAGCAACAACGAGCTCTAACTATCGTCACCATGCAAGGCATGAAGTAACCTTGGCCCGAAATCATCCGTCATGTCAAATCTACCGAAGCTTAACAATGACAAACAACAGGAGAGAACAATAGAGAAGGTCATGGAAAAGGTCCTGTCATCCGTGCCCCTCCACTATCGCTCAGATGAGTCCCTTACAGTTTCTCATTTAAACGATGCTACCACTCCTACAGGAACTTCAATCTTCTCAGAAATTGATTTCATGATGGCTGGAAATTCTTCTTTCAATGAAACATGCACCTCTGAGATAGCAAATCCATGTAATGACGAAAAGGTTTCCTTCAAGAAATCCAGAAACAACATATGTCAAAACAACAAAGTCGTTGACATGAAGATTTTCAAAACTGAAGACAATAATAAGAGCAATAATAGTAGTAATGAAAAGTTCTATGTTATAGAGGTTCTCCTAATGACATTCAGGTGATATTTAGTTGCTTTCCGAGCAAACTGAGAAGAGCATTCAAACATGGAAATATGTTCGCTGACAAATATAAGACATGTTACACATCTGATCTTCGACTGTTTTACTAGCTTCCTAGGGTTTCCAGTCGAGTTCGAGCTCAAGATACCCAAAAGATTTCCCATTGCTAGGTTTCTTGCTCGTTTTTGGTCCCTTTTCTTCGTAATTGCAACTCATATTATGATCATTTTAATCTATTAGTGAAATAAATAGAACTACATTTCCTTTAGATTTTGAAATCTTTTAGCTAGTGCTATTTCCACTCTAATCTTTGTGTGAAATAAAAGAAATTATATTCATTTAGATTTCTAAAAAATCATTTAAGAAAATTAAATTACATTTCTTACATCACATTGAGATTTTCCCCCGCATTCTCATTCCTTCTCATTTTGGTTGACTTTTGAAAAAATCTGTTAGCATAACCCCTTTAGCATCTTGCGTATCAATGTTCTGAGTTTAGAAATCTCGTGTTACAAAACGTTATGCCATTTGCACATAAAATTTTGTTAAAGAACTATGAATAACGGGTGTCTTCCTTCAAAAGATTTTGACAATACAAACCATTTACATTTCTTGTTTAGATTTTATATATATATATAAAAGTCATCCCACATTCTAACGTCATCATACATTCTCAATAGTTAAGGGTAAAGCTAGCCTATAAAATAATTTACTTTAAGAAGATCAAGTAAACCAATCATTAAACTTTTCAATTACACTTTCAAGTCATTCATGCTCGCTAACGAAATTTCGGTAGAGATACATTAATCGAAGTGATTGTATTAACAATTTAAGGATAAGTACTCATTGTAATTTTAATAACTAGTGTGACATAGTAATTCGTTTAATAATTCATATTAATATTTTAAATTTTTTTGTTTTAAATTTTATTTATTTATATAAATTATAATATATAATATAATATATATATAAACTGATAAACTATATTTTTATTTTAAAAATTGGTGTATATGTTAGAATTTTCACATTTTACATTTATTAAGTTTAAGTCTGTATGGGAAAGAGCACATGGCTAAGATGGTCATCTTAGTAAAATTACAGCTAGACGATTAAAAATTTAAAGTTAATATAAAAAAAATTGTGATACATATATAATTATCATTTATTAGGCGTATTTATAAGTACCACAGGCACACATGTGTTCTTAAATTTATTAAATATTTAAAATTTTTAAATGTTGTATATTTTTTGAATTTATTCATATAAATATAATGAATTTCTGACGTTTCATTTAGATTTAAGTTATTGATATGATGGGTAATTTTTTGGATTCGGAATGTTTATAAATATGAGGATGTATACATATTCTAATTTATTTTTTAAACATAGAATAAATAAATAAAAATATCAAATTTATATAATGTTATATGTGAATGGCATATTTAATTTGAATTAATTTTAAAATAAATTATTAAAAAAATATTTGTTTGAATTTTCTAAAATTATAAAATTATTTTTCATAAAAATGTAGTTAATATGGTCCCAACATAAACAACACTACTAATTCAAATATGCTAGAAAAAATGTTCCGAGAAAGCCAAATTCTTGACTCTAACCCATCCCAACAATCAGAAATATTTCTTCTTTCAGACTTTAACATCTCTTTTGAATGTGAATGTTGTTCATAAAATGTTGTCACTTCAAATGCCTTAAATTTAATATTTGTAGCTTCTATAATCAAGAACCCAAGCTAATAGGCAAAAAATAATACCATCACATCGTTCTCAAGGGAATTTCACAAGATCTACTTACTATTAATTCTACCTTTGAATGTGAATGTTGTTCCCCAAAATCTGTCACTTCCTTAGCAAATAGAGAAATATTTCCCCTTCCATCACTTTCAAATGCCTTAAATTTAATATTTTAGCGTCCATCATCATGAATCCAAGCTGACTAGGTACAGTAAAATCCCATCAGTTCCTTCTCAAGAGCACTGCACAAGATATATTTATTGTTCATTCTGCAGGCATGATCTCCTTGTGTATCATCCCTTTTTATAATGTCTTTAAGGATTTAAGCACAACCATTCCTCCATTATGCTTGAACTTTCTCCATCACAAGTAAATAAACCCACCATTAGATATAAATTCCGGGGGTGATTGATTTAGGTGCTGGCAAACAAAATAGGAACAAATACCATTTGTAAATGGGTGGAATCCCTTGCTTCATTGACCTCTACGGTCACGAAAAAATTTAAGCTCCAACATTTACAATATAAAGGAGAAAATCTTGAATGGCACTCTTAGGAAAAAGGTCAATAATAGGCTCTTCATTATGTATGCATGAGTTCGTTGCATATCATCCCCTTTTATAATTTCTTCAAGGACCACCACTCCCTCCATTGTTCATTTTTTCTTCGGTATTTGCGTATCATCCCCTTTTATAATTTCTTCAAGGACCACCACTCCCTCCATTGTTCATTTTTTCTTCGGTATTTCCAAGCTCTGCAAGAAACCATTGAAGTAGAAGGTTGCTATTTGTAATCCAACAATTTTTGTCTTTTTCTTGTAATAGAGACATTAGCCTAATTTCTTAAGTAGGGTTGACTAGACTAATGGAATCTCCCATGAGGACCCATTCCATTATGCAAACTAAGGAATCAGTGATTGGGCTCTAAGTCCTCAATGAAGAAGATCAATCTTTATATAATATTTACTCTATTAAAAATAAGAGAATTTATGTTTAGTAATTTAGTTTTTCGAGATGCTCTTCCCAAATTTTCTATTACTTCCGTATACATTTACACTTTTAATGAAAATTGCTAATAATATTTTTATTTTATTTATGTTATAAAATATTAATGATATTAATTTAAAAAACTATTTACATATTTAAACCATTAATATATATATAATAATAAGACCAAATAATTAGCTTTAAAACTATAAATGAGTGCATGGTACTCAAATGAAAACTCTACCATAATGAACCGATGGAATTTCTGATATGAATTGAATATGGTTTTCACACGCCTAAGTTTAACTATGATTTCATGATTTTTCATTTGGATCGAAATCGTTAGTAATATAAGCTTGGAGGAATTAATATATTTTTGTATTCAAAAATATTTTTAAAAGTATAAATATATTTGGTCATTTAGGACTATAAGCTTAAAACATAATTTATATAGTTTAATGATTTAAATATAGTATTTTAATATTTTAATTAAAAATTGGATATATGTGAAAGGGTTTTATGTTAAAGTATTTTATGGTGTAAATGTTGTTCATTCAAAACTGTATGAGAAAAAATTTAAACTGGATATTATATAAGTAATATTTGCACATTTTGTCTTTTTTCTTTTTGTATATAGTAAGAAAACTAATCATAACTTAGTTGTCAAACATTGAAGAAAGAAAATCCTCACTTATAATATGGCTCATTTCTATTATTCAAGAAAAATAATTACCAATTGCTGGATGTCATGGATGGCCGTCTTACTGCTTGCTTGATCGGATCGGATGGATCGGGCCCATAATAACTAGAATACCAAATATTAATCTTTCAGTCATATTAAATACTTCTAAGTCGAAGTCATTTCCTTATTTTATTATGTGCAAAAAAATTAGTTTTAAATTAAAAAAATAATTTAAATTCGTATTCAAAGATAATCTTTCCTCATTATTAAACTCGTTCATCATATAATAATTTTTTTTTTGTTTTAGAGAGTGAATTCCAAACGAACATTAAAGAAAATGAATAATTTGTTTTAGAAAGTGAATTCGAAACGAACATTAATGAAAATATTATTCAATTAAGGTACCGTTTTAAATTTCATCATTTCATTTGTGTTGATAAATCAAGATGTGTCGTCTTACACTAAAAATGTTACAATACAATTTTAAAATGTTTTATAATTTTTTATTATTAGTTTGAGTCTTGAAGCAACATATTTTAAAAATGTGACGACAATTTTTTTTTTTCAAGGATACCCTTGATTTAAAATCCTTGCTTCTTTTTTACGCTTTGCAAAGAACAATTATGTATTCTATTGTCTCCTCTATGGTTACGCAATCCCAGATCATTTACGCAACGCCATTGCTCAAAATTTTAGTTAAATATATTTAAAGCTAAATATATTTGTATTATTAAAAAATATAGTGTGACTAAACTATATTATTCAAAGGTATAAGTTGCCTCATTGACATTTTTAATTGTTGATTTATAGCATTTTTAAAATTATGTGGATGGCTTTTATGAAATCAAGTGGATGGCATTTTTAAATATTTCTTGATGATAATCTTCACGTAGTTTATTTTATTGGAAGTTGGCACATTATGCTTTTTACTAAGATGACAGCTGTACATATTTGCAGAAATTATTTATTTCAACTTATGGATGTGGCCATGTAGAAAGAACCTATAGCGTTTATAGAATTTTAAAGTTTTCATAAGTGAATGAAAAGGATTATTGAACTTTCTTGTTTGTTCATATAAACTTATTGAACTTTGTGATTTTAGTGAGAATTGCAATTTTGTGAGATATACTGTATAATAAATATTTTTTTAGTTTCTAAAATCGTCAGTACAAAACACAACATCGATAACACTATTTACAAACCTATTCCAAACACGAGAGCGTATCAGCAAAAGAAGTGGAAGAGCCACGAGTTAGATCATGGCGCTTCTATTCTCTTCACTCTGACGCTGACCGGCGTTTGTTAATGAGCTTTCTTAATCAAATATAAGGAAGTGTATCAGATTGGCTTGCTTTGGGATCTCAACTTTATTTTTCAAACAACAATTTCTGGTAAAATTATCCTAAATAAGTATTAGTTTGTCCATGAAAGTAATATTTCCATGTCTTGAATTATTAGTTGTTATTGTAAATTCAGAAATGTCAATTTAAAAAATGGTATTTTCTATATATGAGTTGTTGTGTCATGTCTCAATTATAAATCCACATTCTTAAAATTGTAATCAATACCTTATATATAATTATTGTGATCAATAAAATATGAATATCTTAAATTTTAATGTATTTAAATTTTAATTTACCATTTTTTTATTATGTCAAATATAATTTACGATGTATGTTTTTTTATGGCACTGGTGGAGCTAGTATTTGTGTCACATGGAATTGATTCTCACGGTTATTATTATAATTTCTAAACCCATCGATTCAATTTTGATCACTATTATTAGAAATATCAAACATAACCTCTCAGTTCTGACACTACCGCTTAAATCTAAGACATAACAAATGTAGTCCTTCACGAAACACACAGAACTAATAGAGAGTTGCTCCTTGCAAAACTTAAAAAAACAAATGTTTTAAATATTATTAATTTTATTTTAATAAAGTAAACAAATATACTATATTTAAAATATTATGTGATGCAATATTTTTTTAATTTATTATAAATATGGATTTTAAGAAATATTCAGAACTGAAAATCCATCGTAAAAAAAAAATATTCACCTAATCTTTTTTCGATGAATGGAAATTAATGGTATTGTTATTTTCAATAAAAACACTATTATGCAGGGCTATCGTTAAATCGATTGCAGATTTTTTGAATATTCGGAAATTCGACCAACATGGGGGCAGTTAATTTTTTTTACTGTGTTTATGTCCGTCGGATTCCTGAATATTCGGGGAATCTACAATCAGTTCACTGTTCTTGCAGCGATATTGATGACCTTTCCATGGGGGCATTGATTTCTTTCTAATGAAATTAGTGGATCATAGAGTTATAAATTTCTATTAATATTTTTATGTAAATGATAAAATATGTAGTTGTTTTTAATGCGATTTTTTGGACTAGTTGGTGTGAGAATCCGGTGGGAAAATTTGAAGTGAAATATTGATTTATGTTATTTAAACTGCGTTTTTGACTGTGTATAGATTCAGCACCCACACTTGGATTGTGCAAATATCACTCATCAATTTTGTGATTTCAATAAATGTGATTGAGTTGCTTAAAAATGACCTCATCAGTGCACAACATAATAAAATAAGAAAATAATAATAATTTTAATGATTTTTACGCAACATAAAAAATAATAATAGTGTACTATTTCATTCATTTATTTTTAGAAGAGAAAAATTTGTTAAATTTAATTTTTAAAAAAATGTAATTTGTATAAAAATTTAAATGTTTTAAATATTTAATTTATATATATTTAAATAATAATTTAATTAACAAATAATTACAATTTTATTGAAATTAGCTTTTGAAAAATAAAATATCATATAATTAAACGACACTTCACAAAAATTGATTCCAACAACCATTAAATCTTCATTAGCACAAAGCATAACTATTTATAGCGTAGCACAAAGCATATCGTTCATATGCAGGAATTTGCATTGCAAATTTATAAATTCTTATCGATAGGGGAAGTTTTAATTGCAGAGGAAGGGTGAATACATCAGGCATATTGGTAACTTTAAGCTATCGATTCTGAAATAAATTAGATTAATGGAAAAATGATCACATTGTTATGTTTCTGGAAATTTCATTTTATAAATTACAATCGCTCAGCCCTCCTGTTCATGCCCCTTTGGCTCACCTTCTCGACTGTGCCACCTTCCTCTACCGTTGTCATTGTCGTCGCTATTTGGGAGCTCTGTTCGTGCCAAGGTTAGGGTTTCCTTTGTTGGTTACTCACTTTGTTGCTCAGGGTCGCCACTGCCCTATTTCCTATTGTTGTCGCAGATGCTTTCCTCGGTGAAGGTTTGCTACCATGCCTGTTTGGTTGTGACCGAAGGATTTGCGGGGTCTTCGACTTCCCAAGGGTTGCCACCGACTTGTTTCCAGTTGCTGTCGTTGCTGGTTTCTTGGTTCACCGGTTTGACTGTTTGGTCGAGGCCTCGAGATCTTTTGGGTCCGATTTTTATTTTCATTGCCTTATGTTGGCCATTGGTCCCACAAGATTTTTTTGGCTGCATTGGCCCTGGTTCTACCTCTCGTATTGGTGGCAGTATTTCGAATCATTTTGCTTTTGTGGGTCGGCCACCTTTTTACGTCGTTTCCAGCTCCCACTTGAGGTTTCGACCAGATTGTGCATGGGGTTTCATTTAGTTGGGCTTTTGTGCCGAAATTTTTCTGTGATGTGGTAATGGGGTTTGTTCTCTGGGGTTACATACCTTGTATTTTCATCTTCTTAGTTTCTTATATCATTTCTAGTATGATGTGTGGATAATCGTTGTTCGGCTATATCTTCTGCTCTTGTTTCCATTTCTTTGAGACATATATCTCTTTATTAGGCATGTAATGGATATTATTTTTGCACATGTTATGTATCTTTATGTAAGCAACTTTTTATTTAATAAAAATTGGTTAATTCTTTTCTTTAAAATAAAATAAAATGACAATTGTTATATGTTAGATTTGAAAACCTTTGTATTTGTTTCTTTTAAATCTATATATTTGATTTATGGACACATAATTGATATTAGAAAATTAGAAAGATGCACAAGAATGAAAATAAATCTCATCGATCAAACTACTTCGAAAACTTGTACATTATATAGGTACACATAGATAGCTTCTAGGACAATCTAGATCCAAATAATTCAGATCACTGAGTCACAACACAAACTACGAAGACACAGCTCATGACAGATAGGCTCAAACACAAACTACGAGAATACAACCCATCAACTCTATGACATATCATTTCTACATTATTCCAACATCCCCCCTTAACGGAGAAATGGATTTTCAACAATGCCCAATTGTTCTCTACATATTTCAAAATTCATATTTCCAAGAGGCTTGGTAAAGATGTCAGCTACATTCTCACTTATATTATAATAGAATAAATGAATCTCATTTGATTGTATATTTTCCCTTACAAAATGATGTTGGACTTCAATATGTTTTGTCCTGGCATCATAAATTGGATTATTTTCCAACTCCGTGGAACTCTGGTTGTCCCATTTGATGCTTGTTGGTCCTGTTTTCTTTTCTCCAACATCTTCAAGAATCCTCCTTAACCAAATAGCTTCACAAGTTGCATTGCTCAAGGATTTGTATTCAGCTTTTGTGGATGACAAAGCAACAGTTGGTTGTTTCTTGCTGCTCCATGATACAACTGAATGCATATTGAGAGGTTGATCTTCTATCATCAGGATTTCCAGCCCAATCTGAATTAGAAAAAGGTGCCAACTCAACATTAGATTCATCAATATATAAAATACCAAAATAAAGTGTTCCCTTCAGATATCAAAGGACTTTATTTGCTTCTTTCCAATGGATTTCACAAGGCTTAGCAAAAAATTGACTAAGGATGTTGACAGAATATGCTATATCTAGCATGGTAGTGGTGAGGTAGTTCAACGTTCCCACAAATTGATGATAGAAAGTTCCATTCACTTCTTTAGATCCAGCATCATTATAGAACTTGGCATTCTATTCCAACATATGAAATATTTTAAGGATTATCTTTGCATATTTTCTTTGTGTGATGATTTCCTTATTAGATTCCCTCCAAATTTCAAGACCCAAACAATAATGCAATTCAAGAAGATCCTTCATTTCAAAGACCCGAGAGAACTGAATTTTATTTTCTTCAATCAACTTGAGTGCACTGCCTATTACGATAATATCATCAACATACAAAGGTATGAGCACTATATTCCCATCTTCATCTCTCTCGATGTACAAGTTAAGATCACTTTTGCTTCTCACAAAACCTTTGTCATAAAAGAATGAATCAATTTTCACATACCAAGATCTTGCCATTTGTTTCAAACTATACAAAACTTTCTTTAACCTGCAAACAAGATGCTTTTGTCCTTTCTTTACAAACCCTTCAAGCTTAATGAAATAAATTTCTTCTTTTAATTCACCATTCAAGAAACCAAATTTGACATCTAACTGATGCATTTTCCAATTTTTTTTTGTAGCTAATGCAATCATGATTCTAATTGTATTCAGTTTAGCTACAGGTGCAAAAGTAACTTCATAATCGACGCCTTCTTTTTGTGAATAACCTTTTGTAACCAATCTAGCTTTATAATTATCAATAATACCATCAGCATTAAACTTTCATCTGAACCACCATTTACATCCTATGGGGACTTTATCTTTAGAAAATTATGTTAGTTCACATGTGTCATTCTTCATTATAGACTTGTATTCGTCATTCATTACATCTTTCCATTCTTTATATTCTTTAGCTTCTTCATAACTTGAGGGTTCTACAACATTCATTACATGACACATTAATGCATAATCTTTATACCTTATATGTGGCTGAATTTAACGTGATGACCTCCTTAGAGTTTTACTGCTTTCATCCTACTTCCTGCTTTGTGGAGTCTCTTATTCTCTTCTTTGAGTGTCATTCCAGTTGAATGCTTCCTAACCTATACATTTTCCTATTGTTGTACATGTTCCTGTTCACAATATGCTTCTATTTTTGACATAATCATCAATATCATGCCATACACCGGTGTTATTCATTTTATCACCTTCATCTACATTTTCATGAAACACCATATCCCTGCTAGCAAGAAATTTATGTGAGTTAGGATCAAACAACTTGTATGCCTTTTGATCATCATAATAACCAATGAATGTGCACTTAATTGATTTTGCATCAAGTTTTCTTCTTTCATCTTTTGGAATATGCTTAAATGCCTTGCATCCAAAAACTCTTAAATGATTTAGTTTTGGTTTATACCCATAAAATGCTTGAAAAGGTGTTTTTAGATCTAAAATTTTGGTTGGACTTGTATTTTTCAAATAAACAACAATATTAATGGCTTCAACCCAAAAACCATTAGAGATATTTTTACCCTGAAGCATGATTTGTGCACATTCCACTAATGTTCTATTTTCCTCTTAGCAACTCCATTTTCCTGAGGTGTATGAGGCACTGTAAATTTTATAGAATCCCATGAATTTTACAATATTCATTAAAATATATTGAATTTTATTTCCCCCCCCTGCCCCCTACCCTTGATCAGATTTGAGAATTTTGATATATTTGCCAAATTGTTTTTCCGCCATGTTTTTAAATTCCTTAAAGTACTCAAAAACTTCACTTTTCTATCTTATGAAATAGACCCAAGTGTATCTAGATCTATCATAAAAAAAAATAAGAAAGTATAATGCTCTGCAAAGAGATATACTTTACATAGGGCCACATACATTGCTATGACTTAATTCAAGTATTTCTCTTTTCCTTTTTCTTTCATGTATAGGAAATTCCTCTCTATGTTGCTTGCCAAGTGCACATGCTTCACATTCAACATGATTATTCTTCATAACAAGAAAAACTTCAACCATTGTTTTTCTTTGAAGTAACATTAAATGATTGTGATTTAAATGACCATACCTTTGATGCCATAAACTTTATGTTGACATTGTTGTAGATGTCAATGCTTGATGTCCTCTCTTGGTCACATTCAGCTTATATAAGCCTCCAACTCTTGTACCTGTGGCAATAAACTTGTAGGGATCTTGGATATTTTTAACAACACATTATGATTTGACAAATTCCACCATTAGATATTGATCAACAATAGTAGAAACAAAAATTAAATTCTTTTTTAATACCAGGAACATACATCACATCATGGATCTGTCTCTCTTTTCTATTAGGTAACATCAGACCTATTACTCCATATCCTTGAACTTGAAGGGATCTATTATCTCCTAGATAAACACTTGTTCCATCAATTTTCTCATGATATTCATCAAACGTATCCTTATTACAAGACATATGGAGTGATGCACCAGAATCAATGAACCAAGCATTCACATCGTCAGTCTCATCAGACAATGCAACATCAGAAACAAACAATTTGAGATTTTTAAATCCATCATTGATTGAGGTGTCTTTGTCCACAAAATTCCATTATGCCTTCTCTTTTTCTATTTAGACTCATTATATTTTCTTGTATAGCATATTCAGCATGATGCTTAGGTTTGCCACAATAATAACAATAATCATTTCTTTTATCATGAATTGGAAATTTAGATTGTGTCATACCTTTTATCTTTGCTTGAAACATTCCTCCTTTTCTTTTGTCCTGTGGCTTGCCTTTGTATGGTTTCTTACCCTTGGCTACCAATGCCAAAGCTGAATTGTTTGAACCCAAATTGAAGTTCTTCAACCTCTCTTCCTCTTGTAGAAGAGTACATGTCATTTCATCAAAAGTAGGAGGCTTCTCTCTAGCTGAAAGACTTGAAATAAAAATTTGATAATCTTTCACTAATCCATTTAATGTGTTGGTGACCAATTCAGTATTGGAGACATTTTCACCAATGTCTCCTAACATATCACTTAGCTCTTTGACACAAGAAATGAAATTTCTTATACTTTCATTGGCCTCAATTTTAATTGACAAAATCTTGGTCTTCAAGAACAAAATCCGGTTAGTATTAGATGTTTCATACAAGATGTTGAGAACATTGGATGTTTCTTTGGATGTTTTACAATCCCTAATATGAGGAATGATGTTGTCCTTAACTAACATTCGTAGCAACATCTTTTCTTTTGTTTCACTTTTTTCCCAATCTAGAATATTTGTAGCAGCAGCGGGTTTGGGCTCTGCCCCACTCACTATCGGCCACAAATTATTTCCTTCTAAAACTATTAATAGCTTAAATTTCCAATTTGCATAATTTCCTCCATCAAACCTTGTGGAATCATTCAAATAAGTTTCAACAAAAAAATTGACTTAATGAAAAAAATTGTCCTTAATCAACAAAAGGCACCCAAATCCACCAAATCTACACTCAAATTCACCAGATCTACATCCAAATTCACCAGGTCCAAAACCAAATGCACAAGATCAAAAAAATAAATAAAAATTAATCTTGCTTCCAATAAAAAACGAAGGCAGAATTACTTCTTATTTCTCCTTTTTTTACTGAACCATCTTTACAAAACTTTAATTTCTATTTTTTAATCAAATACACCTTCTTATTGACAATTTTTAACTTTAATCTAAAAAGAAAATATTTATCTCCTTAAAATTGGTAAATTTTCACCATAAAAAAAATAACTAATCCCATACAACTCCTTTAACGTATCGCACCATACTCTTCATAAAAAACAAATTCACTTTATGATTGGATTGGTTCTATAAATATAAAATCGTGGAGAGAAAAATATTGAAACTACTTCTCACGCCTTTGTAATGTGCATGGAGGAGGTTTACAAATAGCTTTCATGCCACCCCTGGTTCAGCTAAATGTATCAAAATGTCCACAATTTTATTCCGCACATCACACCTCTGCATCCAATGACCTTTATCTTTTAAAATTTCTGCGAATCACTGATCAATGACGTCTAATATAGTTGGCAGCAATGAATGATGACCCGGTGTGATGAAGGTTTGCGTAGTTAGGACCCTTACAACAACAATGGACAACACTAGTCAGATCTGTCTACGGTCTTAGCCAACAAAAAAAATTGGAGAGCAACTATGTAACAACAAGCTCTCACAGTTGTGGATCTCACTGGCTTGATCGATCTGGGTCTTCTGGTCCTTAGATGTGAAGCCTCAATATATCTCCCTCTTTGGCTTTGAAACCATATTAGAAAATCAGAGAGATGCACAAGAATAAAATCAAATATCATTGATCAAGCTTCTTGGACAACCTATACATTATATAGGCACACATAGACAGCTTCTAGGACAATCTAGATCCAAATAATTCGGATCACTGACTCACAACACAAACTATGAAGACACAACTCATGACATAAGGACTCAAACACTAACTATGAGAATACAACTCATCAACTTTATCTATACATACTATTTCTACATTATTCCAACAATTAATATATAAATTTATAGCACATTTTGAAAATATCTCAAAATCTAGTATAGAAAAGAGATATTAATTATTTAATCTAGCTTCTTTCTTAATTAAATAGTGAAATATTTTCAGAATTTACAATTTAATTACATTCAACTTTATTTTTTTCTAAATAAAAATATTAAAAAAAACAAAATTCATTTTAAAACAACATAATCACATATTATTAAAAGCCATATTCCATTAAACTTTCCATCTATGGATTCACTCTTCTATCGTATGAGAATTTATGTTATAAGAAGTAATGATCTCTAATGATATGAGTTCCATGGGTGGAATTTTCTCCCATTTGATATTCTCCCTATTATTTGAAAAATTAATTTCCATAATATCTTACGCACTTCAAAAATAAAATGTAACATCTCTCATCACTTAGAATAACTCCTAAATTCATTTATTTTTTGTTTTAATTTGTAAACATAACAAATTCCTCACTGATGAGACAAAATAACATTAATCATGAGTCTTTGTTCTATAAAGAAAAATTATTGTTCTTACCCAACACAAGGGGTTTTCTATGTT
>APFE031356664.1:29852-49817 GCA_000404065.3 Pinus taeda | reverse complement strand
TTATTAACCTAAGGAAAAATATATTAATATGATAAATTTGAATAACTAATATATTACAAATAGTTAATTATTCTATTACTTTTGACTTGTTAATATTTTAATATTATTTTTAATCTAGCCATTTTAGATCGCTGTTGATGGTCAACCTAGTCAACCTAGTCGTTTGGAAGATCTGCTCTCCATACATAATTGGCAGCCATGATTTGACTCCTCAACTTGTCCTGACAATGAACCACACTAGTTGGTTCGAAACACGTCGACAAATATTTTCTTCATGTGATTTATGCCGAAACTCTTCTTAATAAATAATTTAAAATTAGTTAAAATACTCTCAATCAAAATTATATTAATATTAATATCAACTTTACCATTAATTTTTAAGGAATTTTTCAATATTAAAATTCAACATAAATTATATGATGTGTGAATATTAACATTATTAATAATTTTAAAATCTTAAAAAGAAATCTAAACATCCTTATTAAAATTCTAAAATAAAATTAAATTAATTAGAATTAATTGAAATTCTAAAACAAAATTAATCAAAAACAAAAGTAATAAATGGAAAAAGAAAAATTAATTAAAATTATTAAGATTATCATTAATTAAAATTATTTAAATTTATTGAAAAAATTGATTGAAATTAAAATTAATTAAAATTATCATTATAAATAATGGCATGGTTGGCTGACAAAATTCACTCTCCACATAGCTCACTCCTCTATTTATCCAGCTCCCGCAAGATCTATCCTTCACATTTATAGATCTATCCTGATGATGAGCCACGGTGGATGGCTCGAAACGTCAATTCTAACAACAATGGATGCGATAATTCCGGAAGAAAAGTCTACATGCAGTACAAATCGCAGAAGCCTCAAAACAACAAGTTCATGTTGTCCCCCTGAAAGTATAAAAAACATGTAGATTAAGACACAAGCATATTTAAATACCTCCTCTGTTGGGAAACTTGACCAGTTGTTGATGGATAGACTCTACAAGAAAATGGTTGAAATTGAACACAATTGAGGGCTTAGCATCATTGGAAAAGATGGATAAAAATCCTATAATGGCTTCATCTACCTATTGGTCAGAGTAGTAGCCAAGGAGGTAGGAAATGACAATGACTATCTACTTGGCTATCTCAAGGAATATGGATGAGGGATAAGGAGGATTTTTCTTTGGTAATGTAGCATCTTGTGTTAAGAATAATTCAAGAGTTTGGGCTCTTTTAGCAAAGTCTAATTTCTGGTATATTTCAACCAGAGGTTCAAAGAAAATGGGGTGCTATTGTTGAGTGTGGGGGATTGCATCATTTGATCAATAGCCCGAGGGGTTATGGTGAATAGAATTTGTCCATTGGGATTGATTGTGACCCTTTGGCTTGGCAGATATGAGGCATGGCATTTTCTAATGAAAGCAGGAGTGTTGTGGGTACAAGGAAAGATGTAATGAGGTAGGTTTGACTCCCACAGCTGGATATCATCTGATTTATCAATGTATTTATCTTTGAGCCAGAAGTACATCTCGAGGAGGTAGAGCTCAAAGAGTGTTTCATGGAACTTGTAGTCTCTATCAGCCATGGGGATATGATGAAGATCTACATGAGGATAGATCATAGGATTTAAAATTTCCTCTGGTCCTTTGTCCTTGGGAGGCATGATGGCTAAGGCTAATAGTGAAAACTTGATTGGGAAAGGAGACAATTCACAGACAGATAGAAATTTCTAGGGCCAGGAATAGAAGGAATAATTTGGAAATGATCGAACAGGTAGTGTCACTGGCAGTTGACAGTGTCGAGATCTAGCGAGCAACCTGCAATCAAAGCAATGGAAGTGATAAAACAAGAATTTTGTAGCATGTAAATAGAAAGAAGAAGGTTCATATAGGAGTTTTGGTTTTCCGTTTGTGGCATGGGTTTGTTGAGCTAACAGCTAAGCAAATTAAATGCTTAACGGATTGATTATGGAGCGAATGAATATGATTTGATGGGGTTGATGGACAGATGAGGTGGGAGAAGAGGAATGGTATATGCGCAACGGTCAAGTAAGTGGTATATGGAATGAAGAATTCAGCTTTTCGAAGGGGGGTTGAGCGGTTTATGGTTTTTCTCATAGGGGGTCTAAAACGCTGTGGAGCTTCCATTTAGGGGCGGGCTCGGTTTGGTATACTACCCGTTTTGGACCCCCCCGACGGTAAATCTCGGATGGAAAAGGGGGTTCGAAATGGCATGAGGACCGTCGGATGAGAGGCGATATGCAGAGATGAAGAGTGATATGGTAGAGAATTAATGTGATGTGACGGGATGGATTGGTGGGGTCGGGAATCGACATTTAATGTGATGTTGGGAAATACAAAATATAAGGGGGGTATAAACTTAGCGAAATGAGATGAAGGGAATGGATTGGCAGAGGGGCGATATGGGATTAATACTTAGATTATGGGTTTTTTAAAACTTACGATAGTGTTAATATCCAAAATAAGTATATAAACCTTAGAGTAACCTTCACTGTTCTCTGAATTTCTTTTGCACATGAAAACACAATGGATGTTTGATTATGGCACATTTAGACTAGCAGCCTGTGCATTTTCAAAAACATAAAATGAAGCTTTCCTTTTCTTTTTCTTCCCTAACATTTTATTCTCCTTTTTCTTCTTTATTTAGGGCAGCTAACACCTAACATTTTTTTGATATGGATGGCTATATAACATCAAATTTTCCTAACATTTTAACTTTTCATTCTTTTGCATCCATATCCTATCTTAACATTTTCAAAATTATTTGAATTATATGCTAACTTATCAAAACTAGATAATGTTACAACATCGGCTCCAGTTGGGGATTGCTTCCCCCTGTGGGATGTAGAGAAAAAGCAGATCCAAGTGCCTTCTCCTCGGGCTATGGAGTCTTTGTTGAAACACGTACTCACTTGCAATTTTCAAAAAATCAATAAACTCTCTGAATATTTACAGATGATGAATGAATGAAGAATCAATACTGAACGTAGTGTTTCAGGTATCTCCCATTGATTGGAAATGAGGAATAATCTCCTTCCAGATTCTATAGAATAAATGCATTGTTCTCTTTGACTTCTGCAATGATGAATGGACCAAACCAAAGGTTTTCAAATTTTGCATGCTTGCCTTTGTCTTCTCTCCTTGTATCCCATCTGAGCACTAGGTCACCTTTCTTGAAATTTCTTTCTCTAGCCTTTCTATCAAACAACTCTTTCATCTTGCTCTGGTATTTCCTTAGCTTGTACTGAATTTCATTCTTGTCTTCATTCAACTCAATTATTTTATTAATCCTTCTTGAGAAATCATCTTTTTCTTCATAAGATTCTTGGAGGAACCTCATAATAGGAAGAGCTAAATGAGTAGGGAAAATTGCTTCCTTGCCATAAACTAATTGGAAAGGAAACTTACCTATTGAACTTTTAAGAGAAACTCTATTTGCCCAAATGGCATGAATAAGATGGTTGTCCCAACTCTTTTTATGGTCTTCAGGAGTCTTCTTAATGACCTTAACTAAGCTCTTATTGGAAGACTCTGCTAGCCCATTACCCTGTGGATAGTATGGTGTAGAATCATGTAAAAGGATTGAATACTTTTGACAAAATTCAATCATTTTAATACTGTTGAAAGCTGCTGCATTATCTATAACAATCTGTTGGGGACATCCAAATCTTGACAAGATGTTTTCTTGAAGAAATTTAATTACAACAGTATCAGTGGAATTCTTCACCTGTATTGCTTCTACCCACTTGGTAAAATAGTTTATGGTAGTTAGAATCCATCTATGTTGATTGCTTGGCTGTGGATGAATTTCCCCTATAAATTCTATTCCCCAGTAAAGAAAAGGAGCATCAACTGATACTAGAACCAAGGGAAGGGCTAACAGTTTATGTTTTCTTGCAAAAAATGGCATTCTTTGAAACTTCTTACTCTTGCCCCAACTTCTTTGAAAAGTGTAGGCCAATAGAAACCTACTTTTAGAATTTTGTAGGCTACTGCTCTCCAGGCATAGTGTCCACCACAAAACTTGCATGGAACTGGTCTATAATACCTTCTATTTCATTTTAATTTAAGCACAAAAGAAGGATATTAAGAGGGCCTTTCCAGTACAGATTAGCATTAATAATGTAGTATTTCACTACTTTAAGCTTGAGGGCTTTGCACTGTTTCAAATTTAGCTCAGCTGGACATTGAAAATTTCTAAGAAACTGCACAATATTAGAATACCAATCTGAAAGTAGATATTTGTGATCTATATGAACTGGAATGGCTTGATCTGAAGGAAGAGGTTCTTGTGGATTCTCCCCTTCTCTAAGTGGAGGAGGTTCTTGTGGATTCTCCCCTTCTCTAAGTGGAGGAGTTCTTGTGGATTCTCTTCTATTGTTAAGGAAGGTTCTTGTGGATTCTCCCCTGATGACATTGAGGAAACCAGGTTTATCCCCAATAATTTGCAGTTGGATTCAGTGAACAATTTTGTCAGGCCTTGGCCTTTTACTAGTTTGTGGTTTTTATTTCAAAGTCAAATTCAAGGATTTTAGCAATCCATCTCCCTCTTCTCCCATCAGTATCAAGTTGAGTCAAGACAGTTTTAACAGCATGATTAGGGACATAAGTTGTGATGTGTGAATGTAGGACATAGGTTCTAAAGGCTTTGAGGGCTTGAATTAAGGCATAAGCTTGTTTTTCAATAATATCATTATTGAGTTCAGCATCCCTCATTACTTTTGAAAACAAGGCTATGGGTTGGTCATCACCATTTGTATTCTTTTGTAAGAGTACAATATCTAAGGTTGATTCGGATGCAAAACAAAATATGCTAAAGGGTGAAGAATAGTTAGGGCTAGCTAATGAAGGGGCTTCAGATATAGCCTCTTTGATCTGGTCAAAAGTATACCTAGCAGGGACTGTCCATTTCACTTCATTATTTTTCTTAAGCATATTTGTTATATCTTTAACTATCTCGGCATAATTTGGGATAAAGCTTCTAAGAAAATTGATCTTTCCAAGAAAGGTTTGAATCTCTTTCTTATTCCCTGGCAGAGATAGGGTGTGAATAGTTGAAACTCTCTTTGGGTTAATTATAGCTCCCTCCTTGGAGATAATGTGCCATAGTAATTTCCCTTCCTTCATAGCAAACAAAGATTTCTTTGGATTGATTGATATGCCAAATTTCCTACACCTTTCAAAAATCTTGCTCAAGTGTTTTAAATGACTTTCATCAGAATCAGAGAAAACAATTAAATTGTATAAATAAATGATAGTAAATTGAGATGTTTTACCTACAAATGCAAGGTCCATGGCTCTCATGAAAGTGGCTCCAGCATTGGTTAACCCGAATGGCATTCTGGCATACATAGATGTACCCCATGGTGTGGTGAAAGCAGTTTTATCTTGGTCGCTTCACTTACCATGATCTGATTATAACTAGAAAATCCATCTAGCATAGAGATCCTATTGGCACCTGAAACTTTTTGAAGTAGATGGTCCATTTTATGCAATGGATAGTTAGCTTTTAAGGATGATTTGTTTAGGTTTCGGAAATCTACACATAACCTAATCTCACCATTCTTCTTCCTAACAGGAACTAGTTTAGCTACCAATTAGAATACCTTAAAGGCACTATGATATGAGCATCAAGCAGCTTTTTAAGTTCTTTTTCAATGGTTGGCAATAGCATGGGATTAATTCTTCTTAACTTTTGTTGAAAGGGTTTTTCTTTTGGTTTCAAAGGAATCTTATGCTAAATCAAAGGTGTGTCATAAGTTTTCAATTCATTATAAGACCAAGCAAAAACATCTTTATAGTTCTTAAGAAGATTCGGGTATCTAACTTTAACATCCAAAGGTAAATTTGAACACAGTTTAACATTTCTCACATCATCCAAAGTCCCAATATTACATTCTTCGATTTCCTCGTCTGGTGAGTGAAACAAAGGATTTTTAGAAACATCATTGTTATCAAATAGTTTTTCCAATGGGACTAATCCTTTAGGGATAAAATTATTAGATAAATGTATGATATTATGATCAAGAATTTTAGGACTGAATAATGTTTCTAGACTCCGTTGATCTAATTATTGAATAACTTGTAGATCTTCTTCAATTTGCATATTTGAAAATTCATCAATGACTTGAAGAAACGATTTTAATTGTTCATCATATTCAAAAATCTTCCAATGTTTAAGATTATCAGGAATTGACGACCGATACTTGACTTGGATTTGGTATTCTAACGATACTGACTCAAGGATTTTGAAGGAACTTGTTGAGACAGCTAGTGAATCAGCATGCATGTTTTCATCTCTAGGAATAATAGTTATGTTAAAACCCTGGAATAAATTCTCAACTGTGTCTAAATCTTCATTTCTGTAGGATCCAAGCCTTGGGTGTTTAGTTTGACATAAATTTCTAACTTGGTTTGTAACTATAAGCTCAAAGTCAGAAAAGACACTCAAGTTTTGGACCTTTAGACTCCTAGCTAACTCAAGACGAAGAAGAAAAGCCTCATACTTAGCTACATTATTAGTGACTTCAAATTCAAGTTTACATGACTGAGTTATGTTTTCTTTATTTGGTGATATAAGAACAATTCCTGCTCCTCCTCCTTCCTTTGAGCAAGAGCCATCAAAATAAAGTTTCCAGATATCTAATTCTACAATTTTAGGCTAGGAAACAATATTTCAATGGCAAGTTGAGTGTTTGATGCATTTTGTGAAGACAAGTGAAAACAACCAAAATCCTGATCTACTGCATAAATAGGGTGGTTCTTTTCTTGATCAGACCTACAAACAGTATCAAGGAAACAAACTTCCCTATATAACCTTAAGTTCTCACCTCCATAGACTGGAATAGTAGCAAAAGACATGTCCATCTGAAGTGACCCTCCAAGTTTAGCAGAGCATGATCTAGATAGAAGCATGCCAAACTTGGCAAGAATATTAGTGACAAATATGTCTAGAACTATACTTTTGATAGGTATTTGAGCTAAGGCCACAATTAGGTCTTTGATCAATCCTAGGCATGGTACTTTCTTTGAGTCAAAGGTGTAAAGGTCGTGATAATTACTGGTGACCTGTAACTGAAGCTGGTCCATTATTACCTTTGGCATAAGGTTATGAGAGGCTCCAGAATCTAGCATAGAGTTATACAAAATAAAATCATGATCTTTTAATGTTACATAAAATGGTGGAACAGTTTCATTGATCATATCAGAACTAGGGCCAAATACAACCGAGGTTTTTTCATCCTACAGACTAATAACATCTCCCTCGGCATCTACACTAGAAGATTGTATCCATTTAAACACTTGATTTTTTGAAACCAACACTTTTGGAAAGTTCAGCGAAAGGTATAGGAATCTTAACCCTTTCTAATTCCTTTTCAATATTAAAAGTAGTCAAAATAGTCTTATTAAATGGAAGGGTTTTAGTGGATGACTCTGTAGTTTGAGGGGTTGGAGTTTGTGTTTGAATGGCTTTCACTATAGGTTTGATTATGGTGGCGGATTTTGGATGTCTACCAAGACCTGAACTAGGTCTTAGATCATACCTCTTATTCAATTCTGCAATTAAAAATTCAAAGAATGCTTGGTATCTAGAAATTTGAGTATCTCCTACTTCTAGTTCGAAAGACTGAGATGAAGATGAAGGAACTATGGCCATTTGTATCGTTGAGGAATCAATATTATTGATATCTTCAGTAATAAAAGGGCTTATATATTGTGACTGTTGATAATCAATAAGCAAGGGTGGCTGAATGTTTTGGTCAGAACCTGATCTCTAAAGAATTTGAATTTGAGGAGCTCTTCTGAATTGAGTTTGAGCTCGAGGTCTAACAACAGTTTGTTGAGGAGCTCTAGGCTGAGTTTCAATTTTTGAAATTTTGCTAGAAAGGTTCCTAAGAAAAGATGTAATTTCATCAATTTTTTGTTCTTCTAGTTTAGATTTGGAGGAGGATGAATCATCTATCTTCGCTTTCAGGTTTCTTTCTTCTTTTTCTACTTTAGCCTTAAGTTTGTTAGAAGCTAAACTATTGGATTCTACCTCTATAGCATTTGTCTGCATGTCTTCTAAGATTAGAAACTCTTTCCCTTATCATGACTGCAAATTCATCATCAAATGCTTTAGAGACTCTGACCTTTGTAGCTACTACTCGTGGTTTACAATCAGCAGGCATTTTATGATAGAGCTTGTTGAATCTTTTAATGAATTCAGCAACTGGTTCTCCTGGGTTTCTCTTTAATTCCTCAAATTCAGTAAGGAAGTAAACATGATCTTTCTTTACCGCACATTGATTTTTGAAGATGCTTATGAGTTCATTCCAAGTTCTGATAGAGTTAGATCTGAGCTGCCTAAACCAGATCCTAACATTTCCTTCTAGGGATTGTACAAATAATCTCATATAAACATTTTCCTCTTCAATGTTCATGTTGTCAGCAAAATCTAGGAAGGCTCACACATGATCTTCTGCTGAGGATCATGTTTCTCCATTAAATCTTGGAAAATGATTTAAGTATCCATCAGAAAAATTTCCCAAGTTTGCAAGGAGAACTTGGGCAGCATACCTAGCTAGAACAATGGGTCAAAAAGCCATGACAGCAAGAGGAGTATGGGTGTATGAGTGGATGTTGATGAGGAAGAGGAAGATGATGAAGATGAGGGAGGTGAAGATGAGTCAATGGGTGTATTAATGTGTGGAGAGGGAGGAGACCTCTTTAAGGGTTTTAAAGGGGTTTTAATAACCAATTTCTGAACTCCTGGTGGGAATTCTTCCTTATTTTCAAATAAAGGATTCAAGTAGACAGAAAATGTCTCTTAAAAATTAGTTGAGCATGATGAAATAGAATAAGGAGTTGGGGTAATGAAATCTTGAGGTTTGAATTCAAGTAAATGTAAACCCAATTCTTCCTCAGTCGAAGGTGATTTGATAGGAATGGATGGAACTTGATATGTTTCAAGTGACTGTATCAAAAATGTTGATGGAAGGTCTAATCCTATGGAAATAAGATCAAAGACCCTAGGAGGTAGTTCAGTCCAATCAGGGTGAGTTGGTGTAAATGAGAATGGATCTATAGATGGAATGTCTTCAGGGTGTAAACCTGAACAAGAAGAAGGTGTTCTACATCTTCCCCTTGAAGAGGCTCCCCTAATGAGTCTTTATGGGTCTGGCAGACGGTTAACAATATCAGAATTAGAACGTGATCTTGTATGCTTATAGGGATCCACCTTGGACTAGTGGAATCGCCAGGTGAAATATTTGTACCTATGACCTTATCCGTTATTCACCTTAAAGGAAAGGGAAAATCATTGCCCCAGGGAAAATTTAACTTTCATTACTTCGCTCCCCGACAACAGTGCCAATCTGATGTTGTCCTTCGAGATAACCTAAGGTCAATTGACTATGCCAAAGCATCTAAAAAATTTTATTTTTTTTTAATGGTTGGATGACCAATGAACTGCTTTTTCACAGGTGCCTTAAACTTAGAAAGATCCTTAATAAAACAAAAGCTTGTTCTTTAAATACATATGGTTATTTTGATTTTAAGTGTGATGGACCCCCGATCGGGGTGGGGAGAAGGACACAGTGTGGTGAAATGATGGCAGTCAGGGTGTGGAAGCACAAGCCACCCCCCAAACTAATCATCCTCTAGTATGCAGAGCCGGCATGCAGATGGGTTTGTAACCCGAGGCGTGGAGGAGAAAGAATGATGGCGAGGGCAGGGGAAAAGGATGGCGGCGTTTGGACAGTGAAACATAGGGTAGGTGTCGATAAATCCCGAGGAGCAGGCGAAGGCAAAGATCAAAGGTGTAGAGAAGCGGTGAAGGTGGAGAGCAACTGCCAAAGAATCCCGGGTAACCGTCTCAGAAGAAGGCAGGAAGCAATGGCGAAGAGAAGAAGGAAGGTAGGTGACAATACAAAAGTGAAAGGAAGCCGGAAAAGCCAAGATAAGGAGAAGCAGGGAGGTCAGAATGTTAGTGAGCAAGATAAGCAGGGAGCCGAGGTGCGAGGAAGCCCCATAGAGACCGAAATTCATATGCATACAAAAGGAAGAGCGATGAGGGCTAACAAGTTGGAGGAGGAGCAGCTGGAAGAGGGAGAAATTCGCGGAGAAGGAGAAATGGAGGTAGGCAGGAAAGAGATAATGGGAAAGGCGACGTTTGAGGTAGGATAGGGGAGCCAGAGCACCAGCAGGGGAAGACCCTCCCAAAGAGGCAAAGGCAGAAGACACAGGGGCAGTGGGAGAGTTTGGCATGCAGATGTTGATGAAGCGGAGGTGCCACCATCAAACCGACAGAAAAGAGGAAGAAGAATGTCGGAGCAGATGGCTCAGGAAGCAAAAAAGGCATATAACGAAGGGATGCATGTGGACATTAGAAGAATTATACAGGAGATGGAAAATAACGTATTGCAGGAAGCCTCGGACCCTGAAATGGAGGATCAGAATAGTCTCTTACCATACTCAGGACATACAAGGGGACGTTTATCGCTGTATAAACAAGCTCTGCACATTTATTGGGTAATGAAATGGTTATTAGCTAAAGCCATGGAACAGGTAGCTGAAGAGATGACTGAAATAGCTCAAGGAATACCAAACCTGAGAAGGGAGATGGAAAATATTCAGCTTACTCTTCTGAGGCATGACAGCAGATTAAAGGAAATTCAAATTCTGATGAAGAATATAACGAATGTGCAACGCGAGGAGGAGATCAAGCTGGAGTCCATGGTAAATTGAATCTTTCTGTTCTATTTACAAATGAACATTATGTTAGTCACTAGGAGAATCAATTTTTTTTTTTTGAAAAATTGTTGAACTGGTATAGCGGATAGGAATATAGAGTTGTCTGTTGATAGAGTAAGAAACATGATTTAGTCATATGCTTTGGTTGACATTTTCAGATTTTGGGGACCAACAGACCCAGTTTCCCTTCGGGGCGGGTTGAGGGCACCAATTGATTGTACATATTTAATCTTAGTTGCATATAAAAAAGAACCTACAGTAGCTTACAAAAACAAAAGTGTGATGGATAAGAAGAATATAGAGAATTATAAATGATTTAATATTCAAATAGAGTATTTCACCATTTATAAGCAGAAATTAAGAAAAATGTTTTTTCTTAATTAACGAAATATAATTAAGTCATTTCAAAAATCTTGTGCAACTTAAATTCAAAGAGGAATTTACAAGAACAGACAGTGTTGTAAATGAATCTCTTAATTAAACTAAAACTTCACAACGGATTCAAAATGAAATTGAAATTCAATTAAATTTTCAATTGGATGACTATAAATGAAATAACTTATATGAGGAATACATAATGAAAAATATAAGAAAATAACTCATAGAGAGACAAGCCATATGAAGTAAATCCATAATATTTTACTCAATCAAAAATGCTCCAGCTTAGTACAAATATGTTTGGTAACTAGCTTAAGGGTGCAATCCTGAATACTTCGACAAAATGAAATATTTAAACAAAAATACAAAATATTACAATTGACGCCTAAGTGATGAGGCATGCTATTATTACTTAAAATTTAACAGAAAGAGAAGCAATTCATTCCAAAGAATGAATCTAAACATCTGGCCCTGTTTTGATGGAAAATTGTTGTTGAGTGGCCACTATTCTGGCGTTGCACTAGCCAAGTTGATCTGTCCTCTAATCCTGATATTGCACAAATTTTCCCACCGTTCTTGATTTGGAATTGATATTTTAGTTACTCTATGTTAGATATCATCTACCTCAATATACTTGGCAAAAGAGGTTTTTATAGTAAAAATATTTTTTATCTCATTCTAAATAAAACATATGTTACTGATGGCCTCATAGAACACCTTGCCCGTCTTGGAACCTTTGATGTTGGAGGACTTGGCTGTGTCCTTGGCAATGTCCTGTAGCTTCTTCAAGTAATCCTCCCTGGTCATTAGCTTATCATTGATGACAAACAATGAAGGCAGGCCATTCTTGTTTAAGGCATCAATTCTTGTGAAAAAACCGTTAACTGCAATTTCCAGAGTGTGACACTTCTCAGTTAACTGCACTACCAAGTTATTTTTAGTCAAGACTTTTTTTACCTCCAAAATGGTTTCAGTCCTATCATCCACTCCTAGATCATCCAGTTCATACTTGTTCTTATAATTGAGAAACCTTATTATGTTGTTGGTTGTAGAAGGCATCTCTCCTAGTTGAGCATTTATATTGGCAATTGTCTAGTTTTCCTTTTCCATTAACTACTTTTTCTCAAAAACGATCTAGATACATGGCGAGATTTCATCAATCTCCTCTATGATGTTGTTCCAAATAATTTATTTGACACTACCAAGAGTGTAGCCAATGGAAGACTCAGTGGCTGACTTCTTCCATGCCTTAACATGATTCTGAGCTCTCTGAAGCTTTGTTGCACAAAAAATGTCACAGTTATTTTGATGATCCTCTAGTATTTTTACTTGATCTTGCAGTTTCTTAATCTCTTCAGTCTGCAGGGGCATATTTTGAACTGCACTGGTTAATTGGACTGTAGCATCTCCTATACTGATGGTAACTGATATGGCTGTTGAAATGGTTGTGATAGGAAGTGCTTCTAAGGAGCAGTATGTTTAGTAGCCTTCTCCTTTTCTTTGATTAATTTCTCCATCTTTGTCTCCATCTGTTTCAGCTAAGTAGTCTACTCCATGATGAGTTTCATCATGTCTCCCTTTTCGGTCTCAGTTTCTACAATATCTTTGGCTAGAGGATCTTCAATAGCTGGGAGTTTCAACTGTTTCCTTAGTGCTTCTATATACAAATTCTTCTGTTTGATGAGCTCCTATGCTCCATTGATGTTTGTAGGATCATAACCTAGTTTGATTACCAAATCTTCCAATGTTTTAATCTTGGTATCTTTTGCAAGAGCTAGAACCTTCTCCATCTTTAGCTGCAACTGAACATTTGCTAGTGCGACCTTTAGCTTGGATAAGGTCATAGTTGTGCTAGTTATAGTAGATAAGATCATTTCTCCAGTCTATTTATGCATATCCATTTGCCCAATGGGATGTATGTCCTTGACATCAAACTCAAAATATTTCTTCTTATAATCTGATGCTCCTTAGGCTGAGGAACTTGTGCCTGAAGGAATGACATCTACATTTTCCCCTTCTCTGAGTCAAAATCTCATAGTAGCCTTCTTTGGGCACCAGAGGTTTGTTTCCAAAATTGGTTTTATGTGTTTATCTTCACAGCTTCATTTCTGGCCTTTATTTCCATGAAGATATCCATGACACTCTTCTCTGGCTTGCTTGAAGTAGATGTACATGTGTGAATAATCTGTTGTTTCTCTTGTGAGGTTGTGGAGGTGGTAAGAGACTGTGTAGACTGGTCACCCACTAATGAAGATACAAGAGGCTCATTAGTGGTGATAAGAGTATGCTACTCTAAATCTTTGCTAAGGCTTAGTCTGGAGCTAAGATTAGCCTTCTTTCTGTACATGATTTTAAATCCCTCACTAAAGATATCAGTCCCTAAAGTAGACTCTTCCTCTCTACTCCTCCTAGTTGTCTTTTCTTGCATTATAGGATTCTTCACTGTTGATGAGGAGACATGTTGTTCTTCTGCCTCATGTAATGTGTTCTCAACCCACTTTGGTTTATTCTTATATTTTTCTATCTCTGGCCTAGGTGTGTGAAAATAAGGAGTAGACTTGGTTTCTACCCTTAATCTGGAAATTATCCCTAATGGATCATAGGACCGAGTAAAACTAAGATTAAACTGCATTTCCCTAAGGAGTTTGACAGGCTCTTGGCCTGTTGCTATGTTATTACAAATGAATGGGCCAACCTACATTTTTATCTTAAACTTAGACTTTTTTTTGGAAGCAAAAAAATGGATTTCATCCACGTTAATCATCTGCCTAATGTATTCTAAGGCAAAAATCTTCATTGGGAGGAATTTTGGCAGTTTATATGGTGGCAACTCACATCCAAAAATCCTTATCTCTATGTAATTCTCATATAAGTACCAGTCTCCTATTTGTACCTGTTCTGACAGCTACAAGACCTTTTTTATTTCTTCACTAATCCTTGGTTCAATTATGTTGCTTAGGAGGCTTATGGCTAGATGGACAAACATCTCAGTAAATTGTTTGTAAGTATATTCTTTCTTCTCTTTCATAACCAAAGTGGTCCAAAAAATGACCGACTCTTGGTTTCATTTCTCATCCATCTTTTGCAATGACAAGTTCATGTTGTCCCCTTGAAAGTATAGGAACATGTAGATTAAGACAGAGCCATATTTAAATACCTCCTCCGTTGGGAAACTTGAGCAGCTACTGATGGATAGACTCTGCAGGAAAATGGTTGAAATTGAACACAATTGAGGTCTTAACATCATTAGAAAAGATGGATAAAAATCCTATAATGGCCTCATCTACCAATTGGTCAGAGTAGTAGCCAAGAAGGTAGAAAATGACAGTGATTATCTGCTTGGCTCTCTCAAGGAATATGGATGAGGGATAAGGAGGATTTTTATTTGGTAATGCAACATCTTGTGTTATGAATAATTCAAGAGTTTGGGCTCTCTTAGCAAAGTCTAGTTTCTGGTATATTTCAACTAAAGCTTCATAAGAGAATGTAGTGTTATTGTTGACTGTGGGGGCTTGCATCATTTTATCAATAGCCTGAGGGGTTATGGTGAATAGAATTTTTCCATTAGAATTTAC
This sequence comes from Pinus taeda, assembly GCA_000404065.3. Lineage (NCBI taxonomy): Eukaryota > Viridiplantae > Streptophyta > Pinopsida > Pinales > Pinaceae > Pinus > Pinus taeda. The sequence goes on along the minus strand of APFE031356664.1, from coordinate 35,115 downwards.
CATGGCCCTTTGGCTTGGAAGATATGAGGCATGGAATTTTCTAATGAAATCAGGAGTGTTGTGGGTATGAGGAAAGATGTAATGAGGTAGGTTTGACTCCCACAGCTGGATATCATCTGATTTATCAGTGTATTTATCTTCGAGCCAAAAATACATATCAAAGAGGTCGAGCTCATAGAGTGTTTTGTGGATCTTGTAGTCTCTGTCAGTCGTAGGGATATGATGAAGATCTACAAGAGGATAGATCGGAGGATTAACAATTTCCTTTGGTCCTTTGTCCTTGGGAGGAATGATGGCTAAGGCTGATAGTGAAAACTTGGTTGGGAAAGGAGACAATTCATGAATAGATAGAAATTTTTTGGGTCAGGAACAAAAGGAATAAGTTGAATATGATTAGACAGGTAGGGTCACTGGCAGTTGACAGTGTTGGGATCTGGCGAGCAACCTGTAATCAAAGCAATGGCAGTGATAAAACAAGAATTATGTAACCTATAAACAAACAAGAAGAAGGTTTATTTAGGAGTTCTTGTTTTCCATTGGTGGTGTGGGTCCAATTAGCAGCTAAGAAAATTAAATTCTTAACGGATTGATTATGGAGGGAATGAATATGATTTGATGGGGTTAAGGGATAGATGAGGTGGCAACAGATAAATGGTATATGCGCAATGGTCAAGTAAGTAGTATCTAGAATGAGGAATTCAGCTTTTCAGGGGGGGGTTGAGTGGGTTATGGTTTTTCTCATGGGGGGTCTGAAACACTATGGAGCTTCCATGTAGGGGCGGGTGTGGTTTGGTATACCACCCATTTCGGACACCCCCCCAGCAGTAAAGATCGGTTGGAAAAGGGGGGTCGAAATGGCATGAGGACCGTTGGATGAGAGGTGATAGATGGAGATGAAGAGTGATATGGCAGAGAATTAACGTGATGTGACGGGATGGATAGGTGGGTCAGGAATCGACATTTAATGTGATGTTGGGAAATATGAAATATAAGGTGGGTATGCACTTAGGGAAATGATATGAAGGGAATGGATTGGCAGAGGGGTGATAGGGGATTAATACTTAGGTTATGGGTTTTTTAAAACTTAGGATAGCGTTAACATCCAAAATAAGCATATAAACCTTAGAGTAACCTTCACTCTTCTTTGAATTTCTTCTTCACTTGAAAACACAATGGATGTATGATTATGGTGCATTTAGACTAGTAGCTTGTGCATTTTCAAAAACATAAAATGAAGCTTTCCTTTTATTTTTCTTCCCTAACATTTTATTTTCCTTTGCCTTCTTTATTTAGGGCAGCTAACACCTAACATGTTTTTGATATGGATGCCTATAAAACATCAAATTTTCCTAACATTTTAAGTTTTCATTCTTTTGCATCCATATCCTATCTTAACATTTCCAAAATTATTTGACTAATATGCTAACTTATCAAAAATAGACAATGTTATAACAACGAGGACTATACAATCAAGGAAATATTGAGTTGAATATCCTTGATCTTCCTGGTCATTTTTTTCTATGAAAGTGGGGTTTCTTGACATTTGGAGCTTCCAGTTGATGTAAACTAGAAGAATATTAAGAGTGTTCAATGATCGACATTGAAATAAATGACAACATCATTTAATAAAGGAAGCCTATGAGTCTGAGAAAAAAGAAAAAAGAAATAAAGATCCCTGGGTGAAAACCTCCTTTGATGCACCTATGGAAGACCTACTTGATGATAACCTCCATGAGAAAGCTAGTGGGTGTCAAGAAAAAATAAAAAAGAAGAGAAAAGAAAAGGATACAAATATGAAGAAAACTACAAAAAATGTTTTATATTACCTTGATTTATGTGTAGTTATCACAAAGGGAAATCAATAAGGAAATATAAATAGACCATCTTCAACATAAATCAATTCATGTACTCTCAAAGGGCTTGGAAATCACCCCTACACCATTCTTCATCATCAGCTATCATCCATAGCGCCATCTTAACATTTAAAACCCATTTTCATGCATTTTTGTCCACTTCCTTGAGTTGCTACAAGAAAGTCTTGTAATGCTACAAGATAGCCCATATTTTGTTAAATATTTATAAACAATGATTTTCTCTGCATTCCAGTGAAGGAAAAGCATCAGAGGCATCCTACCACTTATCCATTCCATTGACAGCCTCACTCCTTAGTTTCTCCTCCATAATTCATCATTTTTTCCACGACAACACAAAATCCTTTTCTTTTCCATCATAGCCACACCCAAAAGAATTTTCATCACCACCACTAGCTCCTCCTTGAATTATTAGAGCTCCTTGATGTCTCAAAAGAATTAAATTATGAGAATGACTATTTTTGTGATTGATACAAGAAACTAGACAGTTTTGTAGCAACCTTCAAAAAACCTACAAGCCTAAATATCCAACATCCTTGAAGAAGATCACTACATGACATGAATTTCCACATCTTCGGAGGTATCTTTTCCAACAACTCTCAACTCAATAAAATCAACCTAAGTAGATACAACATCTCATGTATGTTGCTACATGATTTCTTATCCAAAAAAATAGCACCAAATCAGCTACAGAGCATCAAAATCACCTGTAGAATCACCAAAACCACATGCAAAAGTGTCAATAAGTAAGGCACTAGGTATGAATCTCCTAACCTAACCCTTTGAACTTGTCCCACACGTGTGAACGAGATTAAGACAAAAACTGGATTTGAAAAGTAAGGCATTGATACTTACTCATGGCAAGGGATGTGGAGTACGAACGATGACAAGGAGTAGGTGGGAGCCAGCTCAACAAATTTCACGTTGAGCCTCCTCTCATCAACCACTGGCAACAATTCCACTTAACTCAGGAGCACTCCAAGTTATTACTTTGTATTTCGCATGAAAATTTGTTTAAAAATCCCAATAAGGCCCGCCATAACTATAGGTGAAAAGTAAAACTTTTTGGCTTACAAATTGTCTACTACAGGCTTTGCTACCGGATACTGTAGGCACTACTATAGAAGATAGGAAGACTACTATGGGATATCGAATTCTCACCCAGAATGTCCATAGAGGTTTCAAATGAGTTAAGAAACAAGGGTTTCCTCAAGGAAAATGTAATTCCAATTCCATACTCACATTTTACATAAGGTTTAGTGCTTTGATTTCCCTAATTTATCAACAATATTTTCTGTTTTATATGGTTTGAGAAAAACATAGAGGAAACAAGGTAGTTTAATATTTTTTAGAATTCAAATTGGAAAAATGCTTTAATATAATGAGTTGCATGGAATGATAAGTTGAAAAATTCTCTCATTTTCTATTTTTAAGAATGTGCATTGATTCTAAGCTACAGGATTCCTGGGTACCACAGGAAAACCCTGATTCCTATTGTTGGGTAATTTAATTGATAGTTAAATTACGTCATTAATTTTTCAAACTAAGGTTCATGTACTTGTGAAGTGTATGTGCACTATATATGCTTGGAGGTTTATTTTTTATTTTAAGGATTTCAAAAAAATAATGTATAAGTACAAGTACACTAGACTAACCCTTGTCAAGTCACACACATGCTCTTTTTGTAAGATCATCCAACTACGTTAAATATTAATCTAGGAATTGAAATGATTGCCTTACCAAACTGAAATTGATAATTTATTCTAATTGAGCGGGATGCAAATACTACACTAATAAGAAAAATTAAATGTCTACATTATTCTATGCTACCTTGCATAATTGAAAGTATAAGTTTCTTTTGCATAATTCAAAATCTACGCTATTTAATAAGCAAAATAACTTGAAACAATTTAACTCGTTATCCTACGAGCAGAAGAAATAGAGTGAAATCAATGAATGGTCAATCTTCACAAATTACCGATGCGCATAGTCTTAATGAGCGCTAATCCAAGCATGAAATAAATATGATACTAAGCTATGAAAGAATTCAAATAAGAAACTTGCTATCACAAAATCAGACCCCGACAAGCTGCTGATTAGGTAGACCTTGTGTAACTCTTTCAAACCAACTTTTGGCTGAGGCTTAGCCTCCCCAACCTGAGAGGGCTCTCTCACAAGATTAAAGATTTGGATAATGAATAAGATGGCTAACTCTATGAAACAAAAGAACAAGTGTAAGAGGTTGAAACACAACTAGAAAGTATCCATTGGGCTTATGGAGTCAAATATGCTTCAGTATTGACAATAACGTTAGCTTTACATAGAAGTCAGGGCATAAGAATTCAACATATGGAGAATATATCAGAAATGCATAGGACCACACAGTTTATAAATGTGTAAAGGAAGTTAGAGCACTATCAATGATTTCTAATTAATCACACATTCATACCACTGTAGATAAAGAGAGAAGAACAACACAAGACATTCTGAACATTGAATCCCTTCTGATTCCTGAGAAGCAAAGCCAAGCACTGTATTACTAGAAACAAAGTATTACACCAAAGCACAATAAGAGAGTTTCTTTGAAAAATCTTCCACCCTTAATACATTAGTTCTTCCCCAATATATAGAATTCATGTAGATTCCTTCCTCCAGCATGAGGGGAATTCGAATTCCTCCTAATTTGACACCTATTGACACTTAAAACTAACTGTTTAATACAAAAGATAGCTATCTAGCAATCATAGAGACCTAATACAACTATGAGTGTAACTCCTTATTATGATAATAAAAACCTTATCTAAACATTTAAAGACTTCTTTGAAACCTATAACTCCATGAAGTCGAATTTGGTGGTGCTCATAACCCTCCAGCTGGCCCTTGATGACTCATCCTTTTGCTCTTCCTAGAAACTAGGAGAATGTTCCTTGCTTTGTTCTGGCTGAAAAATAGGTCTTGGGACAGAGCTCATATCTTCTCATAAAAAATGATTTCGAAAAACTGAAGGAGTATTTTGTGAACCAATCCATGCTGAATAAAAACCTCTCTTGGTTTTTTGAAACATCGTTCCTACTGCCCAGAATGAGTCTTTGAAAAACAGGTGTAAAAATATGCTTGTGACAAATTGGACCTACAACAGTTTCATAGCACAAGTTTAACCATGAATTTCTCCCACCTCATAATGAATTTGAAGAAACTGAAAGAGGTTTTTGTAGTTCAGTATCTTAGGAAGAAAATCCGCTTTAATTTTTCAAAATTGAGTTCTCAGCTGCTCAGGGATCTCCTTGGAATTTGACTGCTAGAAACAAGGAGAGAGAGTTCCTCCTTTTTAGAGTTTCATCCTTATGCTTGTCTTCGAATCCTTCTACTGACCATGTTGTCTCTTTTAATCA
>APFE031356664.1:6631-18238 GCA_000404065.3 Pinus taeda | reverse complement strand
TCTTTTCATCTTTGAATATTGGAAGATCCTCTAACCAATCAACCTTTGGCATAGGATTTGGAAAACCAGGGATATGATACCGATTCATAGGAGCATACCTGGCATTCATTCTTGCAGTGGAACTCATCTTGAAACTTCATCAAGCTATTGATCTTCTAGCAGTGGAGTCACCTTCCAATATCTTATTCGATGTGTGGAGTCACCAAGGTAGTTTTGTAGCCTCAAAAAGATATATGAGCTCCTGCTACCTTCAGAAGTTCAGCCTCTTAATTTCGGGAATGAATAGACTTCAAGCTCCTGGCAAACGCACCAAAATGTTATCACAAAATCAGACCCTGACAGGCTGCTGATCAAGTAGACCTTGTGTAACTCTTTCAAACCAACTTTTGGCTGAGGCTTAGCCTCCCCAACCTGAGAGGGCTCTCTCACAAGATTAAAGATTTGGATAATGAATAAGATGGCAAACTCTATGAAACAAAAGAACAAGTGTAAGAGGTTTAAACACAACTAGAAAGTATCCATTGGGCTTATGGAGTCAAATATGCTTTAGTATTGATAATAATGTTAGCTTTACATAGAAGTCAGGGCATAAGAATTCAACATATGGAGAATATATCATAAATGCATAGGACCACACAGTTTATAAATGTGTAAAGGAAGTTAGAGCACTACCAGTGATTTCTAAGTAATCACACATTCATACCACTGTAGATAAAGAGAGAAGAACAACACAAGACATTTTGAACATTGAATCCCTTCTGATTCCTGAGAAGCAAAGCCAAGCACTATATTACTAGAAACAAAGTATTACACCAAAGCACAATAAGAGAGTTTCCCTAAAAAATATTCCACCCTTAATACATTAGTTCTTCTCCCATATATAGAATTCATGTAGATTTCTTCCTCCATCATGAGGGGAATTCGAATTCCTCCTAATTTGACACCTATTGACACTTAAAACTAACTATTTAATACAAAAGACAACTAACTAGCAGTCCTAGAGACCTAATACAACTAGGAGTGTAACTCCTTATTATGATTATAACAACCTTATCTAAACATTTAAATATTTCTTTGACACCTATAACTCCATGAAGTCGAATTTGGTGGTGCTCATAACCCTCCAGCTGGCCCTTGATGACTCATCCTTTTGTTGTTCCTAGAAACTAGGAGACTGTTCCTTGCTCTGTTCTAGCTGAAAAATAGGTCTTGGGACAGATATCATATCTTCTCATAAAAAATGTATTTGGAAAAGCTGAAGGAGGCTTTTGTGAACCAATCCATGCTGAACAAAAACCTCTCTCTTTTTTTTGACACATCTTTCCTACTGCCCAGAATGAGTCTTTGCAAAACAGGTGTAAAAATATGCTTGTGACAAATTGCACCTACAGCAGTTTCGTAGCGCAAGTTTAACCATGAATTTCTCCCACCTCATAATGAATTTGAAGAAACTGAAAGAGGTTTTCGTATTTCAGTATCTTAGGAAGAAAAGCCTCTTTCATTTCTTAAAATTGAGTTCTCAGCTGCTCAGGAATCTCCTTGGAAGTTGACTGCTAGAAACAAGGAGACAGAGTGCCTCCTTTTTAGAGTTTCATCCTTATGCTTGTCTTCGAATCCTTCTGCTGACCATGTTGTCTCTTTTAATCACATACATGCATTAAATTAACCATAGAACCTGCTCAAATACTTGTGCTAAGACTAATAACTCCTTTAATGTAGCTTGATGTCTCATGAACAATACTAGCTATGAAATAATGACCATTTTCATAACATAGAGTTTGGAGTTCATGGATGTCCTCCCCTCACTTGATTTGCCCTTGCTTGATGTTAAAAACTTGTTAGTAATCCTTTGCAGCAGCCAATATTCAAGAAGGGTTCCTTTTTCTTCTCAAAATTGGCCCACAAAATCATGATGCGCAACTACAGCAGTTTCATAGCGCACATAGTGTATTTTTGTGAGTTTGTGCTACGAAAACTCCTAATTGATTTCGTAGTGCATGTAATTTTTGAAACAGTCTCAACACATGACACTTTGAACAAATGTGGGACCAATGGTGGGTAAAACAATATTGTTGACCATATTTAACAAAGGGAACAAGACTCTATCCTTAAAATAAACAATGAGAATGACCAAGACCAATTCTTCCTTACCTTACCCTTTTTCTTTGAAATCGTTTCAGTGATAACAAAACTAATGAAGGAAATGTTTTAGTTATTTTTTATCTTATTTGAGCACTTAATTATATGCCAATCAAAGCATAAATGAATATTATTGAATGAAAAATAGAGCATCTATGAATCACAACACATCTAGTTAACTGCAACTAAATTGAAACAGTTTCCAAGAAATAAATAAAAATTAAACAATTATGCTAGCTTACGACTCTTCAGGGGGGCTCCTGTTGAGTGTAAGAATGAAAGAAGTTATATCAAGCAATTAATCACCATTACATGGCATTATAACAAGAACAAAGTGATTTATTTAGCAAAAGAGATTCTTCAATACCAACAAATACATAACTAGATTTAACTGTCCTTTTTCCTCATATCGGAGCATATTTATATTGTATTTAACTAAAACCTTCATAAGCAAGTAATGTCAAGAAACAAGTTCTTTGATCGACACTTAACTTTCCTAATTAAAACATAAATATATCTCTTGTGATTTGAAGAACTTATTCTTCATGATTTTCTACAAGAAGAGAAAATCATGATAATTTTTTATCAACGCATCATTGTTTCCAAATCTCAAACCCTTCTCACTTGATTCCATGCTTGTTCGACGATGAAACTTCTTTCCTTCAAATCCTATGCAAGGATATATTGTTGTAACTAGAGTTGACTTCTAATTTGACTATCAAAATCCTTAAGCTCTATGATTTTCCAAGTGGGTGCAATAGGTGGATATTTATATGCTCGACATTTGGCATCCATCCATGTATTTTTTTCTTCTTCAAACTCATAAGAACCTATCTAAACATGGGTTCAGAAACAGAATTTCTGATTAGCTACAAAATTTGTACATTTCAGTGGCCATAGAGATATTTTAATCAATTTTCACAAATAAAATATAGATAATGAGTTATGAATGAATGATGCCTTATTTAATTCCTAAGGACCTGGATGACCTTATAGCTTGTAGATATAGCAAGAAAATATATGGAATAAATGAAAAGAAAGGGAAAAAGAGTGTCAAAATGAGGACAATTAACAAATCCAACATTACCCCACGCTAATGATGTTACATGTCCTCATGAAACCAAACTTCAAAACTAGAGATGTCCTGTCATTGAACTATTTTTATGCCTTGATTAAAACATCTAGGTTTGTCTGTGTTATATTACTTTGTACTTTGAGTGACCATCTTCGCCTCCTCTTGAAAAGTATTACTTGCAATACTTTTAATTTTTTCCTAAGAATTTTTTTATTTACCTTGAGTTTATGATTATTTTTATATATATGGCATATTTTTAATATCATAGTGTTATTTTTAACTTTCAACACTTCATTCTATGACCTAATTACTACTTCATTTTCATCTTTGATATTCAGGTTCAAGACTTCTAATTCATATTTCATGTTTCAGAGTAATAAGAATGTCTTTCTCTATCTAGGAAATAGTATTAATATCTGGACTAGTCTTAGGAATAGCATTATGTAAAGAGTCCTCAAAGCATTCATTTTTTGTAGAAGATTTACCTTTTTTTGTGCCCTTTGTTCTAAAATCTCCAAGTAATCATAAATTTGTTGTTTTGCAAGACCAATTTCAGGAATCCTTGTTGGATTTGGACTTGGAGGCTTTGCCATTATTTTTGTATCAACATGGTCTTCCTCTTCTAGATTAACAATCTAAATAGGTCCTTGTTGTGTCTGCTCACTTGAGCACTTGGAAATTTGGGTGCTTCTCCTTAACTTTTATTCTGGTTCCACTGTCTTCGACATAATTTTCCTTTCTACCTCACTTCTATAATTTCTTTGGGTCTTCCTTAGGTTACTCAGTTTTTTTGCCATCTTTCTTTCTTCTAACATTAGTTTCACTATTTTTCTTTTTTACTTCTTTTAAAAACAAACTTATGGGAAAATTATATTCTTCTTCTTCAGGTAGATTTCTAGTCTCGACTGATTCATTAATTGGAAAATCTTCAATTCTCTTTTTTGTAGGTCTAGGGTTAGGGTTTTGTCAAACCCTACATCAACTCTTCTTGGTTTTTGGTCACTCCTCTTCCTCTGAAATATCTATGAAATGCTTCCTTACTAAAAAGTCTTGCCAGTTATCACTAATAGACTTCAAATGTGCTTCAATAAGGATTTTCACTAAACCGTAGTGATACAAATCCCTATCAAATATTTCTAGAACCTCATTGTATATTAAAATCCATTTTTTTAAACTCCACATCAAATAATAAGGAAGGTTTAATTATTTCCCTCTAATGAAGTGCATTAACGATTTTGCATGGTAGAAAAGTAGGGTTCCAAACCTACCTTCACAAGTGAGAAACTTTTGAAGTATTATTAGCATATTCCTCCATTTGGATTTAAGCATTGTAACTAGAATACCTTTCTTGAAAGCCCAAGCGTCCATCCGTGGATTTTGGAAGAAATTTTTCCAGTGCTCATCATTAAATATTTGATTCTCGAACCAACTCTCGACATACCATTGGAAGTTCTATTTAATCTGGTACAAAGGATTCTATGTTTTTTAATGTAACATCACCAATCTCATCTTTTACTCCATCGAATGCTCTGGAAAATGTTTTGGTAACTTGAAATTCATAACCATCAAACTTTTTAAATAATTATAGCCACTCTTCTTTCTTCAACTGATCTCTAACTTTGGGATAAGCGTTGAGAAAATTATTGCCATTTAGATCAAATCGAACAATAATACTATGTTGTCACTGTGACAAACACCCTCCAAAATTTGGTCTACACCTAAATTTTTGAGCCTGTTGTTGAGGAGGTAAATCCCCTCTGCGAACAGAGGCGATCCCTACTAGCCCAGATTGGGTCTAGCAACAATCATACAACGTTACCACGCAAGTTCCTAATTGCAAATCAAAGACCAATGATGAGGGCCTACCTGGATTCCAATGCTAGTGCTTGTAGAAGAGTTGACGCTCCCGTTCCTTTGCTCCGGCAGATCACGATCCCCACGATCTCCATGAATGGACACTTGCACATACAAAGAACAACACAAACACAAGCATAAAATCCAATAGATGCAACTATATATCAGTCAGAAAGGATATAACTCATCATTATCACAAAGAACAATAAGAGTGGAACCATAACAATAGTCGTTTATTAATGATAAACAAAGAATACAACCATAGTTCTGACGTCAAATCCTCCTTTGGTTGGGTGATCAACAGCACATATCTTGCAAAGCTCTGTTGGGAATAGGAACAAGCTTCTCTCTCTTTGGTTATTGGACAAGAATCTCCTTACTTAGATTTGGCCTTATGGGAATGAAGAAGGCTTCTTGCAGCATGAACTTGACAATTCTCAATCTTTGGAACTAGCTTGCCTAAGGAAAATAGACAAGCTTTTATAGATAGAGGAGGGGGAGTTGGGATCATCCACAATACTCATGGGATTGACTTTATCACTAAAGAAGCTTCCATGAGAGGTAGCAAACCACTTCCCCTCTATGGAGATTCAAAGCCAAACCTCCCAACTCAAGATAGATTCAGTCCAGGAGTTTGTTAGGATGAATCTTCTGCTGTTTGTTTGTTAAAAAACACCACTGATTATGGTTGGCGTGAGTGCGACTCTGTGACAGAGCGCCAACTAGCGCGCCCTCTTTGGAGGATTTCCCCCATTGGCGTGAGGGCTACACTATGGAACCGCGCCAATGGAAAAAGGGCTACTTTTAGGGGTTTTAAGCAGGAGATGTCTTTAGGGAAAATGAAGTTCATGTTCAGGGGAATCCAATGCAAGTGTTTGCAGGTCATGTCACTTCTCATAGGTCCCAGAATGAGTCCTCCAATGATGTGAGAGAGGGGTAACAGGGACGGCGACAAATTGTTGTGTAACACCTGCTTTGGATCTTGCAATCGTTCATTCCATAGTCACTTTATGGTCAATCGATGCTTTGTTAAGTATCATATCCTTCTTCTCAATTTTTAAGTGTTATAGGCACCTTCGTACACATGCTTAGTCTGCAACAAGTTCATGGGCACACTCTTTTATGCAAGCTTGAATAGGAATAGCACATGTCCATCAAGACAGTGTTTGTGCAATGTTCAACCTATGTCAACAATCAGTGTGCATTCTCATCAATAGTCTCTCACTTTTGGTCGTGATTGTTCTTCTATTTCGATGTGTTTTTCCAACTGTCACTTTTGTATGCCTTCACTTTCGCAAGTGTCGCTTTCATGTTTACGACTGTTTCTTTTTTATTTTTTCACTTTAAGAAGTGTTGTCTTCATTCTGGCATGTTTCGCTTTCAATGATGTTTGCATTTTTTAAGTGTTGTTTGGACTTTTCTCTTATTGGTGCAATGTCATCGCATTGAGGGTAGTACGTTGTTCATATGTTATGAGTGATCAATGTTGTGTCATCAATTGTTCGAAGTGTGTGATCATGCTAAATTTTTTTCCTTGTTCACTTTGGCCTTACTGATCCCACACTTAGCCTAATATGAAAAAGTGCATTCCTGAGAAACCTAATCTCACTCACCCTTCCTGAATTACGCACTACACAAACTCGTCCCTCAAGCTTAGACCTTGCTTCTTGGAATTATGCAATGTGCAATCCTTGCCTTCCAGACCATGCACTACGTAGTCTTAGAGCTAAACCTAGACCCTTGAGCTTCAGAACTGTGCAACCCTTGCCTTCAATCACTCTCTTTTGTGCACTACATAGTCTTAATAAACAAGCCTCAATCTTGACCTCTTTAACTATCCAAGAGCTTCACATATTTCCCTCTAGAAATATCCAATGGGAAATATCAATCCTCAAGCCTTCAGACTAACCCCTTGTGCCCCTCAACTACGTAGTTTCCTAGTCCTAGCCCCTAACCTCTTGAGTTATGCAACAGTGCAATCCCTAATCCATTATCATAACCTATCACTTAGTTCCAACTCAGTTAATTGTTGCCATGAGGTATGTTAGGGTAGGGGTTGATTGGACTGATGTCATCTTGTCATGAGTGGATTTCAATTGCAGATATTATACAATTTTATGGTGGGATGATGATGAAGGAGATGAAGAAAGATACCTTACTAGAAGACACCTTTGTAGCTGCAAATACAAGTTGATCAAACAAGAAATACAAAGGGACACTAGATTTTGATAACATTTGGAGATGAATATTACATTGAAGACTCCTTGCCTTCAAGCCTCGTGGAGGAGGAAGAAGAATAATATGTTCATATTTTAGGAAGACACAAAGATAACAAAAACAAAGAGTGGCTTGATATTTCCATATCATCATGCATTCCATGTCATCAGTGCCATTTCATGTCATGTCATGATTTCATTTACCACATCATTTGTGGATTATGTAATTTCAATGTTTGAGAAATGTAATGTAAAAGTGGAAGTCCAAGAGTCATCTATAGAATGTCAAAATTCATGGATTCAAAGGTCATAGACAAGTCAAACAGTCATGAGGGTAGTCCAAGAGTCAAAAGGGAGGTGAATGGTAACCCCATTAGTTATATATACACTCGAATTTTCACCTTGACTCCTCCTACCAGGCGTTAGAGAGGAAAATAGTCCTTTTGGAGGAGCAAGTGGTTACTCTAACGCTCCACTATTGGAGCTAGTGGTGTTCATTATATTGATTACCTTGGAACTTTTGCTTAATTTCAAGGCTCGTTGAGCCAACACACTTTCATGTGTATGTCATAAATATTGTAAGAATATTCTTTGAATGAATGCGATGTATGTTGTTTTCATATTTACTAATGAAATTGAACTATTATGATGGCCTTGGCACTTATCTTGTTGAATATGTGTTGAAAGTGTTTTAACAATCATTGCTTCTATGTGAATTGTTTCGCTAGTTTCCCAAGGATTCATTCATATGTATATGTTCATGTGACTTTACTAGATTAGTACTGTTACTTTTCTTTTAAAGGCTCACTTTTTTCCTCCCTTTCGATAGAAGACCTTGATACATTCTGTAGTTGAACATTCCACATGGAATTCCTACTTGTTCACCCTAAAGTACATGTGCATTACTCTCTTGTACTAACCATTGTAGTTAAGGAAAATATCTAAGAACACATGGCAGTCAGACCTTATTTCCAGAAGGGCTCCCACACCAAACAATGTGATGTCTGATTGGGAATTTTCATCAGGGAGACCCTCTTGGTTGATGGATTTCTAGCACCATCAACAAATGGTTTTAGAATGTGGGCCAGATGACAAGTTGTGCTTGTTGAGTCTGTTTTGAATCTCTTATCTTAAATATCTCATCCCCAAATCATAATCCCAAAATGTTTCTCTAATGTATCTCTTGGTAAATGTTTCATCTCTGCAGAACAACTTGATGACTTGTCTCAATTTAAGTTTGATAGTGACGGTGATACATTCATTACCAAGAATTCATATATTTTTTGTAAGTTCTTTGAAAACTTGAAGGTTGAGGTTACCAATGGTGTCATACCCTACCACTTGCTTCCATTCATTCTTTTTAACACCTCATCAAGGAGCTTCATTTAGAATTTGATAGGTATATTAGTAGGATGTCCTTAAAAGAATTAATAAACTAAGAATGAAATATAATGAATCAATTAAGGATTTTTCTAATCAATTCCTTCGCCTTTGTAATGAATTTCCTAAAGAATACATGGATTGGGGTTTCTTCAAACATAATTTTGATTGTTTTGTTCATATCTCTTTTCATGGTGAATATGAGCCCCCCGATGTTTCCACTTCCCCAACTCTTGTAAATCATGAGACACCTCTAATTTCGAAAGAGGAAGCTACTATTCCTTTTTGTTCCTTTCCATCCTCCTTTTCCAGTACCAGACGGGGTGCCTCTATGCATTAATGTTGAAGTTGGGGAATATGTAAATCAGATCCCCAATCCATCTCTTCAACCTTCATCCACATCTCATGATTCATATCCAATGGTGGAAATCTTGGAATGGTTCATGGAGCCTAGGGTGAAGACTAATCCTTCCATTTCTCAGTATGATACTAGCATTCTTAACCTCAATCTTGAATTTGGTTCCGCTGAAAGTATTACTTCTTTAAGGGACATATGTCATCCTATATCATCTATATGACATGACTCTTTGTACCATGATTTTCTTAATCATTCTACTCCACCAAATAGTTATTCATGCTCTCTTTATTTTCAAGTTTCTAGTTCAAATTGTGATCAAGTACAAGGTGGTCATATTGCACAGGTAGAGGAGTAGAAAAGTGAGGATTCTTTTGATATTTATTCTCTTTTTCAAAGTCCCCCATGTCAATATGATGCCCTTCCATTCTTGGTTGATTTTGAATCTACTAATATCAATAGTTAATCGAATGAAGTTGATTTTTTTAATCAATCTATAGTCTCAGGAAACCATCATTCTAATAATCATGACTTCATTGACGTATGCAATGATGAATTCCCAAGTGCACTAGTTGATCTTTCAGTTTCTTGAGAAGGTTTTGATTTGAATGATTCAAATCTGGAATCTGAACCAGCCAAAGAAGATGTTCTTATATAAAATTCCTCTTCATCTCATTATCTCTTGTGCTCTATTGTTTGTAATGCATCTATTTGCGATGAATATACTCCATGTTATTCAAGTTCTTCATTTGACGAGTTAACTTCTCAATTGACACAAGGTAGTGAGGTTAGAAACGATGAAAAAGGAAACAATCAAATCATTGAGTATGCACTCTACTCCTTGTCATTTTCAATTTCACATGAGGATAACTCTTCAAATCATATTTCTCATGAAATTTCTCTGATTCATACATCTCTAGATTTATGATCAGAAAAATATTTCAATTTGAGTAATCTAGTTGTTGAAATTTTAAAATTAGATCTAATCTATGACAGAGATGGATGCCATCTGGTTAGTAGTGGTCCTATTGAAATTATTGGTAGAATCTATCCACACACCATGCATGATCTGATTCAATATTCAAAATGTGATTTTAAAATCCTTGAAAGTTTCAGTACTTGTCAAGAAGTCGAGGCACTTCAACTTTCGTTGACGGTTATTTCAAGATCTCGCGACTCTAGTAAGATCCCCGAACTAAGTCAACTATGGTTTTTCTCGCAAAAATATTTTCTTTGCATGGTTTCACTAGATGTAAATTCCTTCTTGAAAGATGTTTGTTATTTTTGATATAGACTTTCGAACTTTAAAGATCCAATTTTTGGTTGGATTCAAGATTCTATTCCAATTGATTCATCTACATGCAAGGCTCTTGTACTTAACTTCAGTTTGGAGTGTGTATCTCTTGTAGCAGCATGGAACTGAAAAGTTGATCATTTCAAAGATTATCTTTGGCCAAAGGAATCATGTCTATCAAATTTAGGTCAAAATAATCAACTCTTGGTTTTCCTTGTGAATGATATACCACTAATATTTGTATTCATCATACCTAAAATCCTTCTGAATACTAATGAATGCATGAGTTATTTGGTGAATCAAATTATTCTTCACTTATTGCACCCTGACTAGTTTCATGTGTTTTCTATACTAGAATTACTTCTCACTTTTTTCGACAATTACAATTCTAGTGTAGTGTGTAACCAGTTACTGGGAAACAATTTTTTATATATATAATACGAGGAATATGATTCATTTGTTCAAGGAATTCCTAGAGATGTTCAAATTGATCTATCTTTTTATCTTCTAACCGATAATCTCATTCCAGTGGTCCATCTGATAATAATCTTAACCATCATATGTTTTATCATTTTCCCACCAGTATATCCAATGGCATTTGTTTGACATTAATTAATTTTTTTGGTTTATCTCATTATTTGGATACTTTTCAAGTAGCTGATGCACTTCAACCTTTTCTAATGGTTATGTCAGGCCCTCACTATCTTGAAAATTCTTCTGAATATCATCAGATTCATTTTTCCTTACAAGATTCTCATCCTAATCTAATACCTATAATGAAAAATAATAATTTCAAGGAGCTCAAGGTTTTCAAGAGGATTTTCTGAAATTTCACGATCCAAACATTGAATGGTTGGACCAGTCTTACCCCACAAGCTCTGTTACAAATAACAAGTTTTGATCTTTTCTCATGCTTGCTAGGGTGGGAAGTACATATGAAGATACATTCACAAGAACCTTCCAAGGTTTGTTTAATTATGGTTTTCATTGAAAAGGTAAGAATGTGAGCTCGTTAAAAGTAGTGGCTATGACATATATTTCTGTTGACAGGAAAGACCTTTAATTTGGTTTGCAAGTTATTCAAGCGCTTATCTTTTCTATTACAAATTGCCTTATATCTGTTTTAATCACTTGTATCTTTGTGTATGTAGGTCAGGAGTAGTTACGATGCCTACATTGGAAATTTCAATATACTTCACCTTGACCTTTTAGTTGGTTAGGTTAGGAGTAGGTCTAGCTACATAATAGTCTTCCTTTTCACAATCAACCTACACTCCCTCTAATTTATTTTATT
>APFE031356653.1:50445-64555 GCA_000404065.3 Pinus taeda | reverse complement strand
TCTAAAAATAGAATTCCATCTATTTTTACCAACATGACCAATCATCCATAAACAACATCCTATAACTCATAGACCATGATCCATATGTCTAAAAATAGACATAGTCTAAAAATAGACTTTATGCCAAAACTTGCCCAGCGGGCCCACTTAGTGAAGGCGACTTCTTTTCACTAAGCTCCATCATCTTGTTGCATTCTCAATAGCATACTTGAGCCAGAGTCCATTGGAAGTAATCTTCTTAGTCCTAGGGAAAACCTACAACATTGATCTTGAAATTCAAACCTCCTACAATAAATTTGAATTCTCTTCTCTACTGTGAATCTAGCTATGATACCATGTATAAATTAATTGTATATTCAATACTACTCATGTAATGTTGTAAAAGATAAGACTCAAATCTACTCTACTCATCTGCGAAAAGAAATTCACGATTAAGAGCATATATCAAAACCATACGACATGAAAAAATATACATACACGAGGATATATCTAGGGGAAAAGAACTGCTCAAAACCCCTTCCTATCTGTATTGCATTAATAAAAAAATAGAGAAGAAATACAATGCTTGCTCAAGCCCGAGCAACCTCTACACAATTATAATCTATCTCATTGCCTCACAGACTGACTCTGCCCGAGACTTAGCCAATTTTTATGCCTACCAACCTCCTATTTCCTTGCATTATTTCTCAGGAATTAGCCCCCTATTAATTAGGGAAATCCCCATCAAGAACTGTGTAACCCCTATATGCCCTTCTCTGACTGCATGCAAGACCTATATAGCTTTGATAATTATACAACTGATAGTACATTGCCCTTGAACTCCAATATCAATTGGGTAACTCGCATTTCATGCATTCATGAGTTAATTAAGGCTGATTTATTAGTTAACTGGTTGAACACTAAAGCTACACCCTAATGCTAGACCTCCCACTAGTTCCTCCAACAGTTGGAATTAGTTTAACTGACTTTAACTCAATTTAACTGAATTAAATTTTTACAACTAAAATTAACTCAACCTAGGCTCCTAAAATTTAGGAATCACTCTACACAACTCATGTTAGGCCCTCAAATTGAATTAACTAAGCTAACTAAGGCATACTAACTCAGTTAACTCATTCACGTTGTCTTATGACGTGGAATTACAAGTTTCTCCTAACTTAATTCAAGGGAAAATTAAATTAGGAATTCCTTGTTGCATTTTCAACATCCACTTCCCTAGTCTAATATTTTCTCTCATAAATTATTGACACCAATTTTTTCCAACTCCAATTTGGCCCTAATCACATCATCATAAAACTTGCTAGACAATGGCTTTCTCAATTTTCAACCAACTTTAGCATTTAAGTCAGTTGGTATGGGTCATGGATTTTCAAACTAGGTAAGAAAGCAAGTGTCTACAAGCATTAAATTTGGTAGGTCATGGCTTTCAAAATACACAAGTAGGAAAGCTTCCCTCAGACCAAGGATTTGTAAGGTTGTCCTTTCCTCAGTTGTGTTAATTAATTAATTAGTTTTAAATATTAAATATTGATCATTTAAGAAGAGGTTCAACTAGTCATGCCTCTCTCCATGTTGGTGTGGCAATCATAATTTTAACATTACAACAATAGGGGTAATTTGAGGGATGTCACAAATCCCACCCTCTTAAAGGAACACTATCCTTGGTGTTCTATAAACAAAGAAGATATACAAAATCTAATGTTGGGTTGTGTTATATTCTTTCCACATAGTTAATAGGGGTTTGAGGGGTACTCGTAACCCCACTTTATGGGGTCCAGGGCAGCGCCCCAGAAAATTTTGGTTTTGGACCCTATGTTAGGTTGGGCGGACCCACCTATGGTTTTGTGCATGATTTTCGCACATGTTTTTTGGAAGCGATGGTTTTTGGCCCATGGTTTTGGACGTGATGGTTTTCGGTCCATGGTATTGGATGCTTCGATATGTATAAATATGTATTGTAACATTGAAAGGAACATAATGAAAAATCAAGCTGGTAGTCCCGGTATTGGGATCCAGTGGGAAATCTCTCTGTATACATGTTTTATGTGTTATGCTCTCACATTTTTATTTTTCCTGTGATTTAGAATTCGTATGCAGGTAATTTCTATACGGGGTTAAAACCTACATCTAAGCCTCATAGTTCTTACATCCATAACATATTCCATTTCCTCACTTGCCACTTTGAGCAATATCATTCATATTTCATGGTCTAGTTACCTCTAGACCACCTGGCATTTCAACAAATTTCTTCCTCGTTGTTTGATGTTCCTCAAGGCTTCCACAGGGAACAAACTCAACTCACTACTCTTTTGGACACACCTAATGCATTTATGATACTAATGAATATGCACATGTCTCCTTGAAAACCAATTTACTCAAGTTTCCTCTTCCTTGTAGTGACACACCTTCTAGGTTTAGACATCACCTTCTTTTCCTCCATGGTCCTCAAGAAATTCATTCCTTGGCAAGGCTTCCTCGCATAGGAAGGTCTTGATGGAGTCTCAAAGGTAAGGCATCACTTTGGATTTCTCTAACACTTAACACATTTTTCGTTGCATATCTCCTAGCAATTAATTCATATCATAGGGGTCAAGTGCCACCACAATGGCTTAGCCCCTATGGTTTTATGCCCCATTATGCTTCCATTGCACCACTCCAATATTACCATGTTGATACTGCTATGATGTTGTTGGTAATCAACACCATAAATCTGCGTTGGATAGTTCAACGACTCACCTATATCATAATCATATGATTCTTATGAGATTACTCATAGATATTTAAATCAAATTAAACTAAAAATTTCAACAAACAATTCTTTAAACTAATACTTATATATATGGTTACTCTTTTCTTCCTTTGGCTCCATAGGTAATAAGTCTAGTTCCTTATTTTTTAAGTAAGCTTCGTGTTTACCAAACAAGCTTCATCTTTCTTACTTTCTGGATTTCAAACACAAGGGTTTCACCCAAATCATTGAGAGGAGTGTGCTTAGTATCAAGGGATTGATTCCACTATGAAGGTGGTTTGTGAGCCAGTTAGCAAGCACTTAGTAGGCACTTAGCATGCACTAAGTGCTTCATTAGTCCAACTAAAAGCACCTATTGATCCCACAGTGAAGGTGGTTATTCAACCAATTAGAAAGCACTTAGCAAGCACTAAGTGGTTTATCAGTCTAATTCCAAGCACCTAGTGATTCCACAATGAAGGTGGTTTTTTAGCCACTTAGAAAGAACTAAGTGGTTCATTAGTCTAATTGCAAGCACATATTTATTCCACAATGGAGGTGGTTCATTATCTAGTTAGAAAGTGCTTATAAAGCACTAATTGGTTCTTTAGTCTAATTGCAAGCACCTATTGATTCCATAGTGAAGGTGGTTCGTCAACTATTTAGCAAGCACTTAACAAGCATTAAGTGGTTTGTTAGTCTAAATGAAATTTGATTCCATAGTGAAGGTGGTTCGTCATGCAGTTACAAGCACTTAGTAAGAAATAAGTGGTTTCTCAGCTAATTAGAATGCACTTAGTAAGAACTACGTGGTTTTTCAATCTAACTACAAGCACCTATTGATTTCACAATGAACGTGGTTCATCAACAATTTAGCAAGCACTTGGAAAGCACTAAGTGGATCGTTAGTCTAACTACAAGCTCGTATTGATTACATAGTGAAAGTGGTTTGTCACTTTAACTGTAAGAACCTAGTCGATTGTTTAATTTTTCGATAAGAACTAAGTGGCTTAATAGACAAGGTAAGCACTTAATGATGTAACAACCAAACCACAAGCATTGATTGGTTCAACAAATGAGGCAAGAACTCAATTTGTAACAAGAAAAACATAAGCATTGAGTGGTTTAACAAACAAGGTAAGCACTCAATGGTCATTAGAGTCTTATAGCCAAGTACCACTCCGGCATGCTCCATTATATTTTGCATCGAGTCCAATGGCCAAGTAATGGTCTGGTGTGCTCCATTGCACTACTCATGGAGTCTTATGGTCAAGGTACTACTTATGACATGCTCCTAGGAGGTAATCAAAATTTCACAAGGCTATTATGTCCCCCCAACAATCTTCCTCCTTGAGTTCCATGCTCCAATGTTTCACCTCTATCAACGTTTAATTTCCACGAGATATACTAAAAATTTCAAACCAGAAATTTAATTGCCCAAATTTGCTTCATTCATAAGCCAGATATCATAAGCATGATACTTGTATTCATATTGTTGGGATCCTTTTTCGGGTGGTGTTATTTTGTTATGGTGGTTTTTTATAACACCCCATTCCAACATTCTACCTGCAATATGATCTTTCAATAAGCCAAAAAAATTTCAGTACTCATACGTACATCTATTGCAAGGATTCATGACATCCTAAAGTGATCTAAGAATTATTTCACATATGACTATTTTATTATTCTACCCGATTTCAAATAGATTGGAATGAAACAATCATAGCATCATATGTGTGCATCAATTTCATTCTAATCAATTCATAATATGATTAACCTTTGTTTCAACAACCCAATGAGTTAGAAATGTGAAATTCATATATTGAATTCATGAGCGATTTAGTTCTTTGTTTCATTTAGAATGAATTACGAAATTTATTTCCATCTTTCATACTAATGGCTACCTACTTTAACCATACCCCTTCCTGGCATACATACAAGAAATACAATAATTTTGAAACAGCAAATGTCAAGTCTAGCTGAAAAGAATTCTTCCACAATTCCTTTCTCTTACCCTTTCCCATTGCTTGCCTTATATACTTGACTACCATTACAAGCAATTTTTAGCTAGGTCCTCTTGAAGGAGTCTAGATGGCTTGTAGTATACCTGTTGTTGAAGTTTTCAACAATCCTTGAAATTATCCCAAACTCATAGATTAGTCATTATTCTATCAATTCAATTGTTTACAATTTTCAATGAAACTTCATAAATGCATTTGCATTAGGTATCTAATTTACAAAGTCTAGCATCGTCTCATCCATTTTAAAGTTAACTTTAAGATTCCATTATTTTCAATTATTTACATGACCAAGCTTATAAGCCCAACATATTAGATGCACACCAATAGTGGTAGTTAACCATCAAGGGATCATTCTTTCACTCTTTCTTGATGAACATTCCACATGACAAGGAGTTTTATTGGGTAACCTCATCATGTTACCAAAAGTATACCATTCTCACAGTCATTGTATTTTAAAAATTAATTTAATTATTCTCTTACTATCATGGTTCTCAACAAATGACATTTCAAATGAAATGGCATCATTATACCTTTATCTCATTTTCCCATTTTTCACATACTGATAAAATATCAAACATGCATCAACCAAGCACAGTTTCAAGTAAGGGAACCTCCTTAAGTCATTTTCGTAGTTGTAACATTGTTTTCCAACTGGTTCATATTAATCCAATCGGGCCTTCTTGACTACTATTTTACCCTCATCTTCCATTTAGTGCAACTTACCTCATGCACATAATTTAGTTAGAGTATTGGACTTTGTTGACGGTGTTGGACCTGTCAACATGTCAAGGGATCTCCCCGATAAGAAGTACCAACTAAACCTCAAACCATTTGGAGTAGGAGTCCCATAAGTGGGTAGTAAAGTAGTGCCTTGACTATGTAGCGCGCATAAGTAAGTATGATAACTTTGTTAGAAGAAAGTGTGTGACCTTGCAGCGAGTCAAGTGAGATGCATGGGGGTTCTAACACATGGAGGGAAAAGGACGTGTGTCCCTTAGAAGCCTGTAATAGTATGCATCCTGAAAGGAACACACAAGCAGAATGACATCACAAGCTGGAAGCAGAATAGTCCACAATCCAAAGTGATGGTTTAATACAACAACACGTCTTCAACAAGATTCATACAATTGCATACAAAATAGTTCATACACAAATGTGTAAGTTAAATAACATACACTGCGAAAGTAACTAAAATAGTTGAATTACAATAACAACATATGCATGAAAATGTGTTGGATCAGTTATATTATTAAGTTAAAGTTCTATCCATACATACACCATTGACATCCACTAGCCCTAATAGTGAAACATTATATTCAACACCGCCTGCTCCTCCAAAGAGATGTACTCGCTCTATGTTGTGGAGAATCCAAGGTACACCATTGAAATCCACTAGCCCTAATAGTGAAACATTAAAGTCAACACCTCCTTCTCCTCCAAAGATATGTACTCGCTCTATGTAGTGGAGAAACCAAGGCTCATCAAAATACTCTCCAAGCCTTCTCTAAGAAATTCCTAGCCAAAATATTGGCTCCCAAAAGCCCTAGTCTATGAGTTATGAGGTTCTATTTATAACAAAGGGTGGGGTGACCCTTGACATTCCCCTTTGCGACTCTTCGAATACCCTCATGACTCTTCAACTTCTTTATAAATAGCTCTTTACATTACATAGTGATTGTTCACATTCAACTAATGACACTTGGCATTTCACTTACACATATTTACAAATAATATACATTTTCCACATGTACCCATGTGAGAAAAAATAGGCTATAGAGAGCCTAACAAGACATAACACTATGAATCCGAAGTTTGGGGAAATACAACTTAGAAAACTCCACTTGATGATTATTGGTCACGTAATGATGCCAAGCTTGGTACTATGCTATGATGTCCCTAAACTGCATGATGGTGTCTTCCTGATAGTGGACTCTTGCCTCCATAGCTTCTGGGTATATGGTATTGGAACCTGTGTCCATCTCATCCTGAAGCATGTGCAACATGGTGTATACCATGACAGGACCACCATTGTGCTTCTGCATGTTTGGTGCACTAAGCTCCAAGTCACCCATGGTGGCCTCTTGCCTTAACAACTCCATGTACCCATCGACCTCTAACTGGACTTGGTTTTTGTGCTTATCTTTGGTGAGGGAACCTGCATCTATTCACTCTCTTCCTCAACTGTTGGTTGTTCCGACTTATCAAAATGTATTGGCGTTGTTTGCTCTATCACTGCGTCTTGCCTTTGTTATTATTCCCACTTCTGCTTCTTTTCCTATTCTTTCCTCCTCGACTCTTGTTCTTCCTTCGATTCTCGTTCTGCTTGCTACGATCTCATCTCTGCTACCTGCAAGCTCTGCTTTTCTCTCTCCTATGCTATGTTGTCTGTGTCCTCTGCTTCCTCTTTCTTCTGCTATCAAAGTTGCCTGCATGAATATTGATTCCACTTTAGCTCTACAACTTTGTTCTTCCCATTATTATGTCATAAATGTCCTCTTTCCCTGATATTTTACTGGATTGTTTCCTTCCGCCACTACTATTGGTCTTGCTTCCATGTTAGTGTTGACTCCTTTTCTATAAACAATTGAGTGTCCACATATATTGGCAAGTAAATTGGCGCTTACTCAACTGCTTCCCTAGTATTGCTTTCAGTGGTCTCTCTTGAAGCAACTCTCTTTGGTTCCATGGTACAATGAATGTTGGAGAGAAGTGCTTCACAAGTGTGGTACCCATGGGACAGAACGAACACTCATGGAAAGCAAACATTAGTTCTTAAAAATTCAAATTCACAACATGATTAAGCAACAACCAGGGCGTCTGATGAGGGGAATTGTGCAATTTGGACTGACAAGGGTGACTGACTGACTGTGGGAACTACACACTGCGTGATCCCAGTAGTTAGTGAGGAAGCTTGATGACTAGAATTGTTCAATGCGCAGTTCAGTCTAGGCATGTTGTCTAGGTAAATCCTCTCTACGGATAGAGATGATCCCTCTAGCCCAATGAGCGGGACTAGCAACTTACATGACAATTTACAAGATATTTTCCTAAATTACAACCAAAATGAGAGAAGAGGAAGATGGTCTACCTCATCCTAATGTTATAACACACTCCTTTGCTGAATATCTTGAATCTACCACTCCTCCGGCTTAGATATACTGCTCATAGCATTTGGATATCTGCACAAGAGATCAAAGACACAACAAAGGATACAAGTACAACAAGCATAATCGAAAGTAATCCACTTAACAGATCAAGGAGCATTAAGATAAAGGGATGCATTAGCACAAACATTTATAGAAACTGAACCAACAATTATATATATTAATGAAATAAAGGAGGAAGCATACAACCAAGCCTTGATGTCAATAAGCTCTCCTTGAGTGAATGTCCAAGTCCAAGCTCAAACTCTCCAAGCACTCCTTCTTCAAGCCAAATGAGTAGCATGTAGGCACTATCTTAGCATAAGGGTGCAAATAATTAGAGACCAACCATTTGGGAATGGGACAGGATGAATATATAGGTAGGGAAAGGGAGTTAGGATCTCTCCAAATATATGAGAAGGCCCTCATCTCAAGGAGGTATCTCATAGGGATAAGATCAAAGGGAAATATTGTGATAATTCAACCACATCCACACCAAACAACCTACAACTTGTCGTTCTAGAAGCCTCTAGATCACGAAGCTTCTTGTCCTCTTTGGGAAAACTTTCCTTTTAGGGATCGTCACGAGTATCCAAGTAAAAAGCATGCTAGCAGTGCGAGGCCAGTATAGTGCAACTCGCCATCAACACTAGTTTCCAGTGTTAGAGTCGCGTTAGTCCTGAAATTAGGGTTTTAGAGCTTACTTCTTCAAGGAAGGCTCAAGGCATGTTTCCATCATTGTTTGAGGGAGATGCTAAACTGCATATCTAGATGGGTACACTACATGATTTCACGGTTTCAGGCACTTCAGGGTATGACACAGGGAAGTGCAGGAAGTGTGAGAAAATATTGTGTAACAAATGCCCCCTAAAGCATGAAGGCAAAACAGGGAGTGATGGCTGAGATGCTTTATGAGATTTTGCAAGGACAAGAACAAACACTGTCAGGAGACCTGCAAATCAAGGATGTATATACATATACATATATGATATCAAAACATGAATCCACGGTATGGATGCAGCCATCCGGATAGAAAGGACTATGTAAAGATCCACGACATGGTTGGAGCCATCTAAATGAAAAGGATCATCTGTAAATCTAAAACCCAAGGTATGGACGCAACCACATGATATAGAAGGATCATCATGATCATAAATATAAAGTCCCATGGTATGGTCACAGTCATATTAAACAAAACTTAGGGTCTTGCGCTCCATCCCTAACCCGATCAAAGTACGAATTCTAGCATGAGAATGAATGTGTTGAAGTTGAAAATGCTAGAAAACCACCTGATTACTAGCCAATGATGTGGATAGTTAAGGGTCACGAGAGGAACCACCAATAATGACAATGGTTCTCAAGGTATGATAGTACAATATGTGAATGTGAAAATGAAGCTGAAGCTGAACATTTGTGGAATCATCCGATCGAAGGCCAATGATGAAAACATGTCTTCAAATGTGAAGAACTTGCCATTAAGGCATTCAAGCTCTAAGGTACTAAAAGGGAGTGTCTAGGCCACCTTCCTGGATATTGAGCTGAAGTTGATAGGAAGTGACCCGTCGAAGGAGGGTCATAATGATTCCCCCTCCATTGACTCAAAATGAGGAATAAAGTGGAATAAATGAGTATCATCCAAGACTGTAGCAAAAGGTTAGACAATGTATAGGTAATAAATTTCATATAGGACTTCTCTTGAACATATTGATGACATGACTCCATAGTGCGACAACATTTGACTCAAAATAAGACCAAGGGTCATGATGACAAAATGGAATAGTCAAATGAGAGGAAAAATGGATCATCGAATCCCAGAAAGACAAGTGATTGAGCAAGGATATCCCAAACCTGACATGAGAAAAAGATGAGTGTCATGTTCAAGAGTGACATGCCTCCTATGCAAAAGATGTTTCACTTTCATTTTCCCCCACTATTTCTAGCGTGTACCCCAATTATTTTTTATCACAAGCTTGAAGTGGATAGCATATGATTTTCGTATAAGTGCATTCTTCTAATGAATCTACCCTAGTAAATTTTATGAGTCCTAGGAAGGAGAAACTCGGTCTCGTCATAATGACAAGTCTTTCACCATTTAATTTTTTTACAAGTCTGATGGAAGAATAACTTGGTATATTTTTCATATTTAGAGAGTTTGAAAAAGAGACAAAAAAGAAGACTCTACCATGTCCCTTTTCGTAATTTGTCTCTCAAACCCGAAAAGGTAGAAAACAATATTCAAAAGAACTTCTTGACCATGCCGACCAAGGTGTATCTATTTCATAAATAGTCAATCTCAACCCAAAAAAGGGGTAAACGTATATTGAGACAACATTAATTCATTTAATTTAACTAGTTCGAAAGAACAAGTACTCAATGATCTTTTCATATTTCAAGAGTCGGAAAAGAGCTTAAAGATCAGTCTAGGGGGGTTCCTTTTTCGTTTATTTTTATCGAGTCTGAAAAAGACATAAAACAAAAACTCGTTGAATCAGTAAAAAATGATCACTGTAACCACCAAAAAAAACTTGTAACTGCACAAAGACAACCACACATCACTGATATCCAGGAAAATAATAAAATATTGGCAAAAATGTATTTAAAAACTTATAGATAGACCAAAAGCAAAAACATTTTTACCATTTCACTTGGAGTAAATTGGAGAGTGCATTTTACCCTATTTTCCTTGATTCTTTAGGCAAGTAGTGTTGGAGAACCAGGGCACCATTTCACGAACTGTCAGTTGCAGGTAAGAGCTCTTCCCTTTTCCTTGCTTTTCATTCTTCTTTCATAGGATTTTTGGTAGTTAAAAGGGAAGATTTCAAATTTTAAAATTGGGGGCAATCAGTGAGAGTCTGCTCATTGGATCCACGTTGATCGACCTTGATCCAAAAAAGATCTCACACTTCCAGTGTAGAAACAATTAAAACATATGCGTTGGCCACAGGGCGGAAAAAATAAAGAGAATTCCTATCTCTTGATTGATTTTTTTTTTGATCCGTGGAAAGGAATTTGATCAATGAAAATGGTTGTTTTGTAGGAGTTTTCGACAATGTGGTCATCGAATGGAAGGAAAGGGGCCATGAGGCAGAAGATCACTAGGCTACAACATATGAGATAATGGATAGACGTGTTGATAGAGTTAGTTGCCTAGCTTGTGTTATTGATAGTGTCTCTTGTGGAACAAAAACCCACTCACCTAGTCACCAACCCAGTCACCCACTCTCTTCTTCCTCCAGTGTAATACTCAGAAGATGATTAGGCTTCTAAAAATGAGAAAGAAAATAAAGCTATCACAAGCCTTTCCTTTGAGGGACTGCGGGATATTGAAATTCTTCCGAACCCTAGGACTCAGAGCTCAAAATGAGCTACTACACTATCTGATTAGTCTATGGGATGTTTATTCGCATATCTTCATCATCAGAGACCAAGAACTATAGTTGGAAGTAGCTAATATCTACTTCATTACTGGATTGCCTAAAAGAGGGGAAAGAGTCCAACTCTTTAGATCCCATGGTGGAGGTGAGAGCACCAATGATTTAATCAGATGGCATTTCCCGGGTCTAGAGACAACTATGAGTAGGAAGGTGAAGATAATGACTATCAACAATCTCCCCTTGAGGAGAATTCTACACACCATGGCCCACACAGTTGGGGCATAGGCTTTTCACGAGATCTCGAAATAACAATTCCAGTATGTAGTGGATTGCCTTACTCCAACAGTGTTCAACTGGTGCGAGGGACTACTGATCACCATGAAGAGGAAACTTACCAGAAGCAAGTTGGGAAAATTGAAGTAGTTCGGCTTTGGTTCAATTTTGGTCACTTTCTTTTTGGAGCTCATGCCCTTATTTTGGTACTAGTGGTTAGAGGTGGAGGATCTTGCTTCACAAGATCTGAGGTTGCTCAGATGGAGTGAGATCATGCCTTGCAGAGGAGGGGGCCAGTGAATGCATTTCCCTCTGTCGTTCTTTGGTTGGTTGCGCTAATAACTAATCGTTGTGGATGACTATGCCTATGCAGGCACAGAAGTCATAGGAGATCCATATCCACCTCTACCATCAAGTGAACAATGGACCGATGTAGGTAAAACTTGTTTTTCGAATTTTCAAGTTTTATGAGTTTTTTTGTTAAAGTGCTTTTGAAAGTTTACTTGTGAACAATGTGTAGATGTGGGACCAAAAAGGCCTCCTGGCATGTCGTCAATAGCACGAGGAGTAACATGTCAGATAGAACATGCTCCATACGAGGAAGGAGCAGATCCTATTGTAGAGATGGAACAAAATATGGAAGTGATTAATTGAGGGATTCCATAATACACGATTATAGAGCATGTGCCACTGCAATACCAGAGGCACATAGTAGGAGTTTCTGTGAGACTACGTCGACTATTGGGTCGAGTGATCATAGTGGTCTCATTCTATCGCAAGCATCATGTGGGCGAATGGCCTTTTCTAGTCGTGTTTTTTGCATTATTGTAGGCTTTGAAATCCATGTGTCCCAAAACACTCATTTTTTGAAATTTTGATGGACAAAAGTTGATAGACGCGATATATATATATATTAATATTATAATATATATATATATATATATATATATATATATATATATATATGCATGTTTCTATTTTCTACTTATGTGTTCATGTATCATGATGATGTGATCAATTTTGTAAGTTACACAAATGTCTATCAAGAACATAATTTGCTAATGCATCTGTTAATGTATTCAAATTCTGTGGAATGTGTTGATATGTGATATAATCAAGATTTCTTTCCAGTAATCAAACACATAGATACATATGCAAAATTTATGGGTTTCTTACTGAATAATGACTATTCAATTGTAACACAACGAGTTGTGAACCTAATTTTACAACTAAATTTCTAATGCCAAGAGCAACTTATTCAAATAATAGTTAAAAAACCGCATTGTACTTGACAATATTATTAGTTGTTTGTCCCAGGAAAATACTTTGTAAATCAATCAACTTGCCATCAAGGGCAAAAGGTGCCCAAGCTACGGAGGATAAGTTCAGTGTGCTACGACAAGCACCATCAGTAAAACCAACTTAATGGTTTGTTAGGTCCCTATACTACTAGTGTAACCCCTTATTGTTATTAATGCAACCCCTTATTGTATTATTGTACCCACATAGTCCCCATGTTGTTATTATTATGCCCCATAGAAGCCCACTATTGTTATTGTTGTGCCCCTACAATATTATTGTTATGTAGGCTCTGATTGTATTGAGACCCCTTAGACTCCTATTTATAGAAAGGAGGTCTTCTCATTTGTATCATCCAAGAATTGTTCATTTGAGTAATGTAAAGGAGGTTTCCCCCTTGAAGAGGCTTATTTTGAAGTCGTCAATCTATCTTTTCTATCTTTTCGTGAGCTGGTTTCATAACATTTGGTATCAGAGCCTTAAATTGGATTCTAAGGTTTCACTGCTCCAAACAGGTCATCGTGACATTTTCAATATAAAAAAATTTCTATGAAGTTTCAGAAGCTAAAAAAACCCATTTGCGCCAAAATCATTTTGAACCTCGAGTCTAAATTTCAGAGCTTTTCTTGCTATATTTCCGGAGATATGATCTGAGGAAGTTAGGGTTTTTGCAAGCTCTAGAATTCCATCTCAAACAGGTCATCATGGAAATTTCACTATAAGCTTTTTCCTACGAAGTTTTAGAAAGTTAAATTAAAACCCATTTGAGCCAAAATCTTAATGAAGTTCGTGCCTAAATGTCAGGTCTTGTTTTGCTATATTTTGGGCAATATGGTCCAAGACATTTAGGGTTTTTGCAGGCTCTTGAATTACATCCCAAATAGGTGACCTTGGGAAAATTGTCATAACTTTCTCTTTGAGCATCAAATTGAAAATTCGTAAAAAGTTACAAAAGTAGGACGACCTTTAGTTTTCTATGCATCGGTTTCAGGCCTTAAGGTCAAAACAGTGACACATGGCACTTCGTACAAGTTTTCTCTGTGGAACTTGTCTATAATCAGGTCATCATGGGAAATTTGACATAACTCTTCCTTGGAGAATCCAATCTTGGTCAAACTCATGGGGTTGGAAACAAGGCTTTGAGGGCTACTGTAGGATGAAATTTAAGACTTCGGCGATACAAAATTACAGAGATACAACAAATTCATTATTGAATTCATACAAAGTAAAAAAAATTGTGTAGTTTTTTTTTAAATTTTCATAAGTTTGGTT
>APFE031356653.1:11519-33868 GCA_000404065.3 Pinus taeda | reverse complement strand
ATGGCTTTGCTTTCGTAAAAAAATTGTCACTTGGGCAATTTTTACGAAAGGAATGATAGCACATTATGAGGATACAAAAATAAATACCTTTTTTAGCCAATCGATAAATCTCAAACAAAAGGGTTCAATGATGGAGCACATTGAGGACTTCCAAACATTGAATATAAGGGTAAAAGATATTCTAGAGGAGCATAGGATTGATTTGTTCATACAAACTCTAAAGGATAACATCCAACATGAGGTATGCCCTTGGGAATCTGATTCACTGGAGAAGGCATTTAGGTTGGTAAGAAAAATGGAAAGCAAGATTATGGCAACAAGGAAGCTTACCACTCACAACTATAAAGATGGAAGTGTTGTTGCCCCTCGCCTTCCACAACCTACAAGTTTGACACCACAACAATTCGAAGAAAAAGAGCAAAAGGGCCTTGTTATAGTTGTGATAGAAAATACACTAAAGGTCATAAGTGTGCTGAGAATAAATTCTCTTACATAAATTGTGAAGAGGAGGAAGAAAAGAAACAAGAAACATCAAAAGAAGAGGATATACACCAGGAACAAACCCTAGAGAAGGAAGAAATGAATCTGACCATAACTTGTAATGCATTGGCCGGAATTACCACTCCTCAAAATATCAAGTTAGAAAGGCATATCAAGAAGAAAAACGTAATAATGTTGATTGATTTAGGCAGAAACCATAATTTTATTCATTTTAAGATAGCCAAGGAATTGAATTCCTTATTATATCCAGCACCATAGTGTCAGGTGATGGTTGCAAGTGGAGGAACCATATATTGCTCTGGAAAGTGTTGTAATATCAAGCTATCCATGGGAAAATATGTATTGAATAGCCCAATTCTTTCCATTCCAATGGGTGGTGCTGATGTTGTACTAGGAGTCCAATGAATATAGTCCTTGGGAATAATATCTTTTAATTTTCAAGAACTTTTCATGAAATTTTGTTCGGAAGGAAAGGAAGTTGAATTAATGGGTATTGCAGGGAAACCAAGAAATATAATCAACTCTAACGGAATGAAAAAGCTTCTAAAGAAAGAAAAATGAGGAGTAATTGCACAATTATGTTCACTAGAGGTTCCCACATAAAAATCATCTATTTATCCATATCTCCAAAAAGTCTTGGACAATCATTCTAAGGTATTTAAGACTCCCAAAGGACTCCCACCTATTCGTCATCATGACCATGCTATTCATTTGATTCCAATAATTTTTCCTCCAAACATTAGGCCCTACAGATATCCCTATGCCCAAAAGAGTGAAATTGGATGTATGGTTGCAGAAATGCTAAGAGAGACGCTGGTATATTCAACCTAGTCAAAGTTTCTTTCTCTACTCCAGTAATTATTTGGTGCACAAGAGAGGGTCATGGCACACGTATCTGGATTATAACGGGAGCCTCACAAGCTCACTAATTAAAGAAAATTTCCCATTCCTTGTCATTGATGAATTATTTGGATTGAATTGCTGGATCAATTTATCACCAAGTTGGATCTTACATTCATGATATCCAAATCAGAATGAAGACTGAAGACATTCTGAAAACAACATTTAGAACTCATGAGGGTAATTATGAATTTTTGGTCATGCCTTTTGGCCTTACCAATGCACCTTCTACATTTCAAGGTTTAATGAATTCCAATTCAAACCCTTGCTTAGAAAATTTGTGTTAATATTTTTTGATGATATACCAATCTACAACTCTTGGAAGGATAATTTTCAACATGTTGACAGGGTGCTCAAACCAATGGAGGAGAAACAATTATATGCAAAAATCTCCAAGTGTTTCTTTGGAGTACAAGAGGTGTAATATCTGGGTCATATTGTATCTCATGAAGGTGTGAAGGTAGACCCTAGCAAAATTAAATCCATTAAGCAATGGAAA
Source organism: Pinus taeda (assembly GCA_000404065.3). Classification (NCBI taxonomy): domain Eukaryota; kingdom Viridiplantae; phylum Streptophyta; class Pinopsida; order Pinales; family Pinaceae; genus Pinus; species Pinus taeda. Next base: position 31,968 of record APFE031356653.1, on the reverse strand, counting down.
ATCCTCACATCCAGAAAGCATATGCAAGGATTTCTTAGCTTGACAAGGTATTACTGTAATTTTGTTAATAATTATGGGAGAATAGAAGCACCTCTAACAACATTATTGAAGAAATATGCATTTTCATGGACTCCAGAAGCAACGAATGCCTTTGAACATATTAAAGAGGCAATGTTCCAAGCACTGATCTTAGCTATGCCAAACTTTAGAAAAACATTTATTGTGCAATGTGATGCCTCAAGAAATGGAATTGGTGTTGTTTTAATGCAAGAAGAAAGACCCATTGCTTTTGAAAGTCATCCAATCAAAGGAAATTATTTACGCAAATCTATTTCTGAGAAGGAAATGTTGGAAATACTACATGCACTTAAGAAATGGTGACCCTACCTAATGGGAAGACACTTCAAGGTAAAAACGGATCATGATAATCTTAAATAATTTTTAGAACAAAGATTATCTTCAAAAGAGTAGCAAAAATGGGTCACAAATATGTTGGGTTATGACTTTGAAATCATCTACAAAAGAGGGAAGAAAAATGTTGTGGTAGATGCAGTCTCAAGAAAGGATGAGGATGTGGAAGCATTGCTTTGTGCCATTTCTATTTTCCAACCAAATTGGATAAACAAAGCAAGAGATGAATGGAAGAATGGTGAAGAAGTGTGGGCACTCATTCAAAAGTTACAACAAGATCCTATTACATCTCATACATTTAGCTGGAAAAATTATTCGTTATGGTACAAAGATCACTTATACCTATGTAAGAATTCCCAACTCAAGCAAAATATTCTTATGGAATTGCACACCTCTCCCTTAGGAGGGCACTAGGGGTTTTTTAAAACTTACCACAGGGGTAAGAAGGATTTTTTTTGGGATAGCATTAAATCGGATATTCAAAATTTTGTGGTGGAATGTTTGGTTGCCAACAAAATAAAGTTGAAACGGTTAAGACCCCAGGTCTATTACAACCTTTATCCATTCCAAGCCAACATTGGGAGGAGGTTTAAATGGATTTTATTACATATTTACCTAAGTCTGAAGGAAAGAGTGGCATCATGGTGGTAGTTGATAGAATTACCAAGCATGCACACATTTGTGCATTATTGCATCCATTTAAATCCAATACAATTTCTACTGCATTTATGGAAACAATTCAAAAGCTACATGGAAACCCAAAGATTATTGTAAGTGAAAGAGATCACATTTTTACTAGAAATTTTTGGACAGAATTATTTTCTTATCTTGGTACTCAGTTAGCTCATAACTCATCTTATCATCCTCAATCTGATGGGAATACTGAGATAGTAAACAAATGTTTGGAAGGATATATGTGTTACTTTGTATCTGATAAATAGACACAATGGGTCAAATGGTTTCCTCTCACTGAATGGTGGTATAACACTTCCTTCCATACTACAGGAAAAATGACCCCATTTATAACACTTTATGGATATCATGCACCATCCATCACATCATATTTAAGAGAAAATTATATGGTTCAAGCAGTGGAAAATCACATCGACCATCAACAACAATTTCTCCAACTCTTAAAGGATAACCTCACTTTGGTGTAGAATAGAATGAAACAACAAGTAGATCAACATCGTCGCAAAAAAAGTTTTGATATAGGTGACTGGGTATTCCTACAGCTACAACCATATAAAAAAATGTCCCTCAAGAAAGCTTAGAAGGATAATAAGTTATCACCAAAGTATTATGGTCTGTACAAGGTGTTGCAAAAGATTGGTACTATGGAATACAAATTGGAGCTTCATGCAGCTTCCCGAGTGCACCCAGTTTTCCATGTTTCATGCTTAAAGAAGGTTATAGGTTACAAAATCCCAGTTCAAACAATATTACCAGAATTTGACGAGGAAGGAAAAATCATATTGGAACCTGAAGAAGTCACAAAAACAAGAACTTAACAGCTATGAAATCGATCAATTTCAGAGTATCTCATCAAGTGGAAGAACTTACCACTGAAGCTTCCACATGGGAGGGTGAGAATTTTATACAGGAGCATCTAGAACTACTCAAGTGTTGAGGACAACACCTTTTTTAAGGAGAGGGGCATGATAGGTCCCTATAATACTAGTGATTCCCCCATTACTATTATCATTGTACCCCTTATTGTTATTGTTTTGCCCCTATTGTCCCCATATTGTTATTATTGTGACCCATAGAAACCCACTATTATTATTGTTGTTCCCTTATATTATTATTGTTATGTCGGCTATGATTATATTGTGACCCATTAGACTCATATATATAGAAAGGAGGCTTTGTCATTTGTGTCATCCAAGAATTGTTCATTTGTGTAATGTAAAGGGGGTTGCCCTCTCGAGGAGGCTGATTTTGAAGTCATTGATTTACCTTTTCTTTTATTTTGTGAGCTGGTTACATAAATTTTCACTGCACCAATATTTCAACACCAAATTATCTCAAGGCTACTGGACCACTGTTGCAACAAGACTTCAACACTAAATTGTGAGAATTCTTCTTTACAAATGTCCTTGCACCACACTGCACCAAACCACTATTCAAACTGTTCCAATACTTCTACACAAGGATTTATACACCATACTACACCATCTATTCTGCACCACACTTCTTCATTAATTCTAACCCAATGTTCTTGCATTAAGACTTCAACGCTGCACCAAGATTTTATTACTTGACTATACTTCTCCTTGACTTCAATTATATTTACTAGACTTCACTAGACTTGATCCACAGTTCAAGTGTAGCTTTTAGGTAAAAACACAATAAGAATGTCCACAAAGGAGATTATTTTGTAAGAGATATCCAAGCCACAGTCAATGAGAAGTTGCAGCACCAATCACCACGTTGTACCATAGTCAAGTTATCACAGTCACAATCCACACAGAGGCAAGGAAATTATTGTTACAGGACCGAGGTGTAAACCACTGAGTTCGAGTTAATGATGCACAAGTGTTTGTCACAGTCCACAGATGTTCCTTCTCCAAATCTGTCCCTAGACCGAGATATATATTCTTAAATTGCCTGTCTCTCACGCTCTCACAAGCCCACAATTAATACTGTCCACTTTCACGTTGTCCTTAGCCCATACTTACACTAGAATGTAGTCATTAACACAAGAGTTTCATTGTTATACATTCCGTAATATTTTACTGCTAAAATATAACCCTAAACCACATTGAAATTGCCATAGGGTCTGTCCAAAAGTCCGCACTCCTTTGGTGTAGATAATCTTTGTTCTGTGTTGAGACTACCCTTGACCTTGATATCAAGTTCACAAGATGTGAACTTTATGTTCCTTATTCTTCTACTACAGTCCAAATTTCTTGACCTCCTAAAAGCACCAAGTTTCTCACTAATATATAGACCTTTCTTTGAGTGAAAAATGAATGGACATGACACTTAGCTAGGCTGACATGTGTTTGACATGTTTAGGCCAACTTAGTGAGTAGAATAATTTCCTAAACTTGTAAAATTCGTATCTCCTAAACCAGTTGGATTTTCGAGCTAAGTAATATATCATTAGAAAGGAAAAATTATCCTCTTTAATATGGTGTAGGTCTTATGGAAGAATCCTTCCTCTAAGGAGGTGAAAATTGATTTTTAATGTGACTGGTCCTATATAAGTGCAGAAATATAAGACAACAATATTCGTTCAGGTATGGGATTCTCCTTCATGGATGGATTTATTCATTATTTTTCCTTCTACTTCATAGGGTCAACATGTCATAATTATGCTTGCCTTCTTCAATGTAAGGACGCCATCATGCCCTTGGTTGCCTTCTTCATCACCATGTCTCCTTCAACATTATTGGAGGTTTTTCACATCATCAATAAATCATTATTTGAGGTAGGGCATGTCATCATGTTTATGTCATATAGGAAATCTTCCAAGTGTAGTCCTCTTATGGCATATTTAAGAATATTTTCCATCCAGTCATTTCTATATCATCGATCAACTATTGACATCAATGCCAACCTATATTAACAATCTCCCCCTTTGTCATTGATGGAAATATTCTTTCCCTTTCAAATATTCTCTCCCCCTTTGTCATCAATGGAAAATGGGGTGTCCAAGAACTCCCCCTGTCGAGATGCTTCTTTTCTTCATAAATAGTAGTTCTTCATAGGTCCATTACTCCCCCTATCGTGGTGCTCTTCTGTCTAGAAATGTGGTCTATGATAGATGTGCTTACATCCATTCATGTATGAACCAACTCCCCCTGTCGTGGTGCTCTTCTTTCTAGAAATGTGGTCCATGATATATGTGTTTACATTCATTCATGTGATGAACCAACTCCCCTTGTTAGTATTACCTCCTCTAGCTCATGAATGCTTACCTACTTAGTGATCAAGTGGAAGAGATATTTAATAATAGTTCATGGATATATAAGAGATCATGTATGCATGGTCTTGCTTTTGGCAGATTCTCCCCATCAAATACTTGGAATATCAAGGATGAATTCATCAAGTCAAGAACATCTGTTGTTGGCTAGTGTGTTCAAGGGACTTCTGGATTGAATTTTCTTCCTTCTCCATACTTGTATATATTTATTCTCTAGCATGGTTCTTCCTTGTGTAAGGGCCCAAGTCAAGTTACAAGCATGTGACATATGTCCAATATTATGACACTTGAATATGAATAAGAATTCATGACTCTTTATTGCAAAATTTCTTCTCGGAGATTGATGGGGACCATTATATTTATCTTTATGATATTCCCTACAATCTTCTTCCATGTGCCCAAAGTTTGTACAAGACTAGAAATAACCAAGAAATATACTTTGGTACCTGAGAGAAGAAGGTTTCCTTGATGTACTTCTAAAGTCTTTTTTCCTTGGGATCCTTTGACGATAACCATTGCTTCTTTCATCCTTGACACCATATGAATTTTTTCTTGGAGTAGGATTTCTTCCAATGTCAACTTGACTCTTGCCTTTGCTAGGAGCATCAACATTTCTTCTAGGATTCCTCACATCCTTGTTGTTTGAAGCATTATCCTTCTTTCTTGAGGATTCACCTGCATAGACAAGACCTAATTTATCAAGGGGAGACCTTTGGTGACTTAATATGTCATCGGGGATTGAGAGCTTTTCAAGTTCTTACTCGACAAGTCAACTCCCTTTTTAAGAAAGACAATTTATCCTTTCAACTTTTCACAATGTTAATCTTTCATGACTAGTTGTTTCTTCGTTTCTTTCATCATCTTGGTTGCTTCACATGATTGGGCCTTAAGAGAAGTGATTTATGATTTTAATTTGGTGATGTCATCATCCTTTTCTTCAAGTTGGAATATCAAGGTGTTTCTCTCATTTTCTACTTCATCTAGTTGAGATCTAAGGGAGGAGACCTCTTCCTTATATTGACCAATCTCTGCTTCAAGTTTGTTCAAGATTTTGTGCCTTTGTTCAAGATGGCTTGAAAAAGTATCTTCCCATTTATTTTCCTTATCTAATTGATTTCTCATGGATATGACTTCTTCATGATGCTTTATCTTGTTTTGATGAAATTCTTCCTTAATCTTGGCAAGCTATTCATCTCTTTGTTGTACTTGAATCTTGAAAAGGTCAACTTCCTTCCTTGTCTTGTCATGGTCACCAACTTGCGCTTTCTTCTTAAGTTCCTCATTTTCCTTTTTAAAATTGTTAATATCTTCCATGGTAGCCATAAGTTTAGTGAGGAGATCTTCTTCAAAATATTTTTCATTCTCTTCATCTTTTAGGTCTTCTTTAGCCTTAATGTTATCAATCTGATCTTCACCTTCCTTGATGAGCTCTGGATTTCCTTCTTATTTTCCATCATTTTCATGATTAGAGATCATTTTCAATGCTCCTTTTGGGTGAAGATCATGAAGTTTATCCCATATTCCTTTTGCTAACGAACATTTTTCAAAATTGGCTTTCATAGAATTAGGTAGCCCATTCAAAATTGCTTTCATTTATCTTGTATTATGTTCCTTGGATTCTCCATCCATCATGCTATCAACAATCAATGATTTCGAGACTTTAATGCCTTGAGTATTTAATAAATTCCTCATTCTTGCCTCCCATACATCAAAGTTTCCATTGAATAATGGATCCTTCAAAAATTGATTGACTTCAATTTAAGTGGTTGAGGGAGACACATCTTTAGGAGGATTGAGTACTTTCTTCCTTGCCTTCACCATTTGGGTTATAATGATCAACCTTCAATTTGTTAGGCTTTGAGTGAAGGTACTGACTATGATTCCAATTGTTGGAAATAGTGAGAAGGGGGGTGCATCAATATTCCTTTTCAATTGTTACTTTTACGAGTTAGATCACTTATATTTAGCACCCAAAATGAATAATAAGAATAAATTCTTTTATTAATTTCTTCAATAAATCAAGTATAATATATGTAGGGCTCTAACCCTAGATGAAGACACAGATCTTCAATCTCCATGCTCCAACCTGTAATGTGCCAAGCACCAACTTGGACTTTCCAAAGCACTAACCTTGTAAATTTTGAGGCATCAACCTCAAAGGATTCAACCCTATATCTATTCACACTCCAGCCTAGTTTCTTGAGGACTCTGATCCTCTAGGGCTCCAACCCTATCTTATCCAAGGCACCAAACTTGAGTTTAGGAGCACCAACTCCAAGGACACCAATCTTATAATTCCAAGCACTAACTTGGACTTTCAAAGGCACTAACCTTGTCAATTATGAGGCACCAAACCCAAGGGCTCCAACCCTATAGCTTCACTTTGTCAAGGTATGTTTGGTTGTACTTCATGGCTCTCAAGGTCTTCTTCACCAAGCCCTGTTAATATTCAGCTACATTGTAGTCTTCACGCTACATCATCAATGACTACCTTAACTTAGAAGGTGTCATCACTGTTCTTCATGGTACCTAATCAAAATCTCCAAGGTCACATCATGATGACATCAACGCTGCATTATGATCTACAATACAACACTTCAATGTGTCTTCAATGAGCTGCACCAAGTTCTGCACCATCTCTAATAATAGTTCTACACCTTCTTCAAATCTGGTCCAAGATTAGTCCCAAAGATTACTTCAAGTTACCTCCAAAGGTCTACACGAAATTTTGCACTACACTAATATTTCAACACCAGATTATCTCAAGACTACTAGACCATTGTTTCACCAAGACTTCAGCACTAGATTGTGAGAATTCTTCTTTACAAATGTCCTTGTACCACACTGCACTAGACCACTATTCAAATTGTTCCAATACTTCTACACAATGATTTATACGCCATACTGCACCATCTATTCTGCACCACACTTCTTCATCAATTCTACACCAATGTCTTGCACTAAGACTTCAACTCTGCACCAAGATTTTATTACTTGACTATACTTCTCTTTGAATTCAATTATCTTTACTAGACTTCACTAGACTTTATCCACAATTCAAGTGTAGCTTTATGTACACAAACAATAAGACTGTCCACAAAGGATATTACTTTATAAGAGGTATCTGAGCCACAATCAATGAGAAATTTTTGCACCAATCACCATGTTGTACTGCAATCAAGCTATCACAGTCACAATCCACACCAAGGCAAGGAAATTACTGTTACAGAGCTGAGGTGTAAACCACTGAGTCTGAGTTAATGATGCACAAGTGTTTTCAAAGTCCGAAGATGCTACTTCTCCAAATATGTCCCTAGACCAAGATATTTATTCTTAAATTGTGTGTCTCTCATGCTGTCACAAGCTCGAAATTAATACTGTCCACTTTCATGTTGTTCCTAGCCCATACTTAAACTAGAATATAGTCATTAACACAAGAGTTTAATTTTTGTACAGTCCACAATATTTTACTGCTAAACTATTACCCTAGACTGCATTGAAACTGCCATAGGGTCTGTGTAGAATTCCGCACTCCTTTGGTGTAGATAATCTTCGTTCTGTGTTAAGACTACCCTTGACTTTGATATCAAGTTCACAAGATGTGAAATTTTATTCCATATTCTTCTACTACATTCTGAATTTCTTGACCTTCTAAAAGGACCAATTTTCTCATTAATATATAGTAGACCTTCATTTGAGTGAAAACCGAATGGACATGACCCTTAGCTAGGCCGATATGTGTTTGACATGTTCAAGTTGGCTTAGTGACCGAAATAATTTCCTCAACTTGTAAAATTCATATCTCCTAAACTACTTGGAGTTTCGGGATGAGTAATAGCTCGTTGGAAAGGAAAAATTATGCTATTTAATATGGTGTATGCCTCACAGAATAATTCTACCTCTAAGGAGGTGAAAAATTATATTTTAATGTGAATGGTCCTGTATAAGTGCAAAAATATAGGACATCAATATCCTTTCATGGATGGGCTTCTCCTTCATGGATGGATTTGTTCATTGTTTTTCCTTCTACTTCATAGGTTCAACATGTCATCATTATTCTTGCCTTATTCAATGTAGGGAAACCATCATGTCCTTGATTGCCTTATTCATCACCTTGTCTCCTTCCACATTATTGGAGGTTTGTCATGTCATCAACAAATCATCATTGGAGGTAGGGCATGTCATCCTATTTATTTCATATAGGAAATATTCCAAGTGTAGTCCTCTTCTGGCATCTTCAAGAATATTTTCCATCTAGTCATTGCTATATCAACGATCAACTATTGACATCAATGACAACCTAGATTAACATAGATTCTATAGACATAGATGAAACCAATAACAAAGAACCTTCTCATTTTCATCCAAACTAGAAGATATTAGTATATGGTTGTCTTTCAATCATCTTATCACTTCCAAAATGAGTACTATGTCATGTCTTCTTGCATTCATGAGAAAAAAGTAACTAGAAGTGAATTTTTCTTCTCCAACGTCTCAAGTATTTTAGTCTAGAAACCATACTCAAATCACTCTCTCCAAACCCTAAAAGGAAAGAGACTTTCTAAAAGACCCAGGGATGAAACTGGGGTTTCATACCTAGAGCTAGCCAAATCTCTCAAAGTAGCCAATAAATCTCAACCATTTTCAAGGGAAATTATTGGCTAGGGAATACTGAAATTGGGGCTAATGTGCCTCTTTCTTACTTTCAAGAAATTGTCATGCCTTCCTATACACAATTGGTGGAACACTGAAAGGAACAAGAAACATATCAAAATATGATAATCAACTATTTAGCTACTCTAAATATTAAATGGTTAGAAAGATTGTTAAAACAACAAATCAAACAAGTTGAATTAATATGTTTTAACTAGAATGTGCATTTCCTATTGACTAAAGGATTAAAGATAACTCATCACTTACATAATTTGAGACAAAAGTAGTTTGGCTTGATTATTCAATAAATTTTACACTTTGACCATTTGTATTTTCTTTTATTTTACTACTTCCAAAAATGTTTACCGACGAGAAAAGAAAATGTTTTCTTTATTTCACTATTTCCAGGAATGTTTACAATGGGAAAATAAAATGTTTTCTTTTGTTGGAGACTCATATTTTAGAAATATTGGAAAGGTTTGAAAACAAGGATATTATTTGTTTAAATAATTGAAATAAATTAATGTGAAATTGATTATTTGTTTAAATAATTGAAATAAATTTCATTTTGTTGAAAATATGTAGTCAGGGGGACATGATCGTGATGATCCTAATTGGTTTGATGACAACGAGTTGTTCATTTCTCCTAACCCAACCGTAACAACCAATAAGCTTGTGGTTAGAAAAAACAAAGAACTTGTTCATTTGATTCATAAAAATCCTAAGATTAAAGATATGATAACAATCTTGAACCAAGATATTCAGAGATATCAGGTAATAACCATATCTTAAAGGTTTTTTTTTTTTTTTTTCATAAGTTTAATTATGAATGTTTATTTTTTAACTTTTACATTATCTAATAAAAAAAGCATAGGAATTTTTGGCAAAGACACCACAACATCCAACTACCATGAGCCAACTTTCAAAGGCAAAGCATGTCATACATGAGGAACCTCTATAGAAGAGGAGCACAGGGCAGCCATCCCAACGATTTTGACTAGTGAATGAGGTAACTAATTACATTGCAAAGGTATTTTAGTATTAATGAAATACTTCAATGATATTTCCTTTGAATGAGTTCCTTGAATGATTGGGTAGCCTCACCTTTTCTTCATGTAGAAATAGGACTACAATTAAAAATATTTAATTGCAAATGTTGTATTAATTATAAAATTTCTTGTTTCAACTCGAGATCATGTAGAGGATGAGGCTACACAAGAAGAGGAACATATGGCCACATCCAAAACTACTCCTCTTGCCTCCACTACTAAAGCAGATAAAGAAAACTCTTTTTTTATTAATGAAATGCTTGTAATAATAATAACAAAAAATATAAATTTAACATTTATTTATTGGTACAGCTAATGATCCATCCTTCTTGTGGAAGCCTCGATGACATCATGAGTACACGACTAGGATGTCGATGGGAGATATAAAGACCATAAGAATTGAAGGGGACGAAGCAACTGATGAATTCATTTCTAAATTCTTTTCAAAAATAAAGAAAAAGAAATGATAGTACTATTTATCATTAGAAGCATCACATACCATATTACGAAAACATATTTTTGATGATAAAATTTATCGAGATGAAGTATTTTGTGTCTATTATTAATGATTGAATGAATGAATGTTATATGTTAATGAATGATTTCTATATGTTTCTTTTTGTTTCGCTAGTGTGTATGCATGAATCTTAATGTGTTTCTATCAACTTTTTTATATTAGATGGATTGGGTACTAGGGAATGGAGAGTGATGTTGGGTGGGTATGGAAGGGTCCATAAGAGATTCCCCCTTCATATGGTTGGCCCTGTTCAGTAGATAATAATTTAGGATTTTGATAGTCTTGGAACAAACCTCCCTCGTTCCAATAGACGAATAACTAAGTTAATTTTGACTTCGTAGTTGCTTTGTCAAATAAAGGAATGTTTTCTCCAAGATTAGACTACTCCAATAAGTTATTTGTGAAACCAAGAGGAGATCATTCAAGTATTCATGTGCCTCAGTCTTTTCAAATTTTTATTTAGTCATAAAAAATGTTTCTTAATTTATTTTATTATTTTTCTTATTCTTTATCTACCTTTAACACATTTTATGTGAATTGCAAGTATTCTTATTCCATAAATATATTGTCAAAAAATGTAGCATGGCTAGAAAGAAGGTGGACAAATTTCTCCTCTTTAGTAGTCATTCCCTATCAAGTGTGCACCCTACCTTTTGTATTTCATAAAATATATCCAAATATTATGTATAATGTGTGATTGTGTTATTGTTAGTCTTATGTTTTAGATTTTGTTAATATTTATTTTCTTGTATAAGTTTATCAAACTCTTTAAATCTTTAAGCATTGATCTTACTGTTGAAATTCAAGTGCAAGAGAAAATTTCTTATCATGATAATTACTTAGACAAACATGCCTATGTTTTTCTCTTAATATTTATTTTGATTAGTTAAGTCCTCAAGAAATTATACATTAATAATTTATCCATTCAGATAAAGATCACAGTGCACAATAAATAAGAGAAAAAGAGACACCATAAATTAGTGCAGAGGTCAGGGAAAAACCTACAAGGGGAAAACCCAACAATCCTTTCCTTATAGAATATTTCTTCAACAAGAGAAATTTAAGTCATATACAAATAGACCAGTATAAGCATGATAATTAATTCCTCCAATGCCAAACTAGCCCCCCACCAATACCCCAAACAAGTCATCCATATTCCTATCCTTATATTCCATGCTTCTAAGCCTCCTCCAATTTACCCTATTTTCCAAGTGCATGCATGATCATATTGTACGTCAAAACACAAAATCTAAATTGCATTCACTAACATATCAGAAAACACTTTTAGAATAGCTATGACCATGTTCAAATTTTCAAAAACCTTCAATAAAATATGATACCATTCACAATTTAGTTTAAAATGCTTCTTATGGATTTAATCGAGTGTCTCCATGACCTTTCCCAATATCATCCTCTTCCTCGTAGGAATTTATCATAGTAATTCTCATATTCTTTGTTGTGCCCTAAAGTTGCTTAGATATTAGCAATTTATAATGGAAACATATGACTCTACATTGTGTCTATATTATGGACAATATTCAATTCGGTGAAAAGATGCATAGTTGAATATTTTTTAAAACGTTATGTAGAAATTATCAGGTATTATGCTAACAAGTATTTTTGGACCTAGAAAACCCTCAAAATTCAGTGCTATACTTTTCTTGGCATCAATACAGAACAGTTTTCCAAACTTCAAGTTGAATGAGAGTTGTTGAAAACCAAAATTCATGTAACATGTTGCACCTCCATTCTTAAGACCAACTAGTCACCTACTATCTTTTTCCCATAAGATAATGGTTGTTCCCAATCAACTAAATCATCTGTGAAGTGTATTTTGACCAACAATTCAACAAGATCATGGAGCCTTTCTATACAATGAGTCAGTAAATAAATCAATAAATGGAATCCCTTGTCATGGCTTGCTTGTGTAGCACATTTTGATTAAAACACCCTATCACTTTCTAGATATATATAACAAAAATATATATTCATATATGTATTTTAACCAAAAAAGAAAATATATGAATCATTATCTCTCTCTCTCTCTCTCTCTCTCTCTCTCTCTCTCTCTCTCTCATATATATATACTAATATATATATATATATATATATATATATATATATATATATATAATATATATATATATATATATATATGTATATGTATATATGTATATGTATATACGTATACGTATACGTATACGTATATGTATACGTATACATATACGTATATATGCTTCCAACTTTCTACTCAATTGTGCCACCATTATCAAGGGATTTTAACCTCGCTTGAACTTAAGAGCTGATAATACAATTGGAATTGAAGATAATCCTAGAATTGAGAAAAATAGAGATGAAACCCATAGAAAAGGACTTGGAATTAGGGGAAAGCATGGTTCTAATTTTCATCCCAACTAGAATATATTAGTATAGGATCATTTTTCAATCATCATATCACTTCCAAAATGAGTACTCTTCCATGTTTCATTGCATTCATGATCAAAGAGTAAACAAAAGTCAAATTTTCTTCTCCAAAGTATCTAGTCACTACTTGAACTCGTGACATGATTCTAGTCTTGTTTCTTGTTGTTCCCTAAAGACAACCTCTAGCTGAAGGAGGTTAGTGCCTAGGACATCCACAAACTAGTGGAAACTTTAAAAATATTGTTAAAGATTATCTAAATATGCCTAGAGGTGTTATATTTTATTGTGTAGCAAAAACTTAATATTAGAGATATTAATACCTAGATTTCCCTTTAAATTAGTTATTACATGCTTTGAATATTCAGTTGGGAAGAAGAACTGATAAGAAGAATAAGGTTTACAACCCAGGCTTTAAAAGAATACAAATTTAAAACCTTAGGACAGAAAATGTGGAAAGTGAGAATGAAAGTGCAAAAACAATGGAGAGACTATTAAGGTGTCTTTGAATATAACTCATAGATATTTTATGTAAATACTACAGATACACAGATAAATCTTTAAATTGTTCAAATAAACCTTCTAACATCATAACATGTTTCATAGGAAAGAAAAAGAAAAATGGGAACCACATAAAAGAAGGAACATGTACTACAATATACCAATGTGTTGAAATCAATCTAGTGATTTCATTGATCTCTCCAATCTAGTGGCTTTGTTCACTTAAAAAAAAATTCTCATAGACTTCCCAAGGAACCAACTTATCATTATGATCCCAAATATTTGGAAATCCTTCCCTTGTCCTTTTATCAAACTTGTTATTAAATTCAACCACTCCTCTTTATACCTATTCTTGTCGATTACAAGCTTGAACGTGGAGGAAGTTCTTTTCGATGGTTTCCTTACTTCCATAAAGCATTATCTGTCAACTACATTCAAAGCTCCGAGCTCATTTGGATTTTTGTCATTTAAGAATTTTATCATTTTCTTTTTCTTTAGGACTATATCTCCTATTTCTTTTCCAATTGTTTTTATAATTGGCTATGATTTTTTCAATAGATCTTTCTGCCCTGCAATAATATTGATGTAGACCCAATTTGAATGCATGTCAAGAATAATTTCAATCCAAACCTCTTGCTTTTCCTCTATTGGAGAATAATTTCCTTCCAAATTTCCTTTTAAGTTATTGACCTCCATTTGAGCATTTGATTCTCCCGTTTTAGCTTGTTATTTTTCTCATTTTCCAAATTAAGTTGTCTTTCTTTTATATTTAACGGATCCTTTGTTTCTATTAGAGAGCTTTGTGTTCTTTTTGTTGGAAAATCAGGATACTTGTAGATTATAGATGATTTTCCTAAACTTAATAATTGCTTGTGATGTTAGGAGGTCTTTTGTTACTTCTTTAGTTATTGTTCATCAAAAAATTACCAAAAAAATGAAGATCACAAAAGGACAAAGTACACAAGATATAGGATCCAAGTCAGGGAAAAAACCCTCCAAGGTCCAAGGGGAAAACCCAAAAATAATGCTTCTCTTCTTATAGAATCTTCTTACAATGAAACTTCCAAGACACAAATACCAAAGCCGATAAACCTTCTAAGCACTGAGTCATTCCCCTAGAAAGATATCTCCAAGGCAACTTTAAGACTTCGACCTTCTGCAACTTCTCCTCAGAATTTCGGCCCTGCAATTTCTCCTTCGAATTTCAGACCTGCAATTTCAGCCTCCTGCAACTGGAAACTTTATAGAAACCCTAGCAACTTCATACTCGTGGACAAAAAAAAATATAAGTCCAAGAACATTGATTTATTATTCCTTCCTTCATCCTTCCAACTTTTTATTCTCCTTTGCTATTGTGGATTGAACATGTCTTCTATGTGCATCTCAAATGAGTTGAGCTCCTTCTATTTATAGCCTTCTTGAGGGATCGAATAGTCCTCCTTTAGGCCAACTTATCCCTAAATGGAGCCAACTTAGTATTGGAGCAATAAATGGCTTTTTCTTAACAACAATAAACATTTTCCTTCATTAGAATCATCTTAGGTCTTTCTAGGATATAGATTCTTCTTTTTCCTAGAAATACCTAGAAGCATGAAGAACATGCTTTTGACCTAGACTTGTGCATGAAACCTATGATTTGAATAAAATAAAATTATTTTTCCTTTATTTTTCTTTCTTTATACAAAATATAAAATGTCATGTTTACAAAAGATTATTATGAAGACTGAACCTAGTTACAATTTCCAACACTCCCTCTTAACTAGGGAGGTATTCATAATCCCATCATGAAGTACAAGCCTAATCTCAATCTTGAAGAATTATCATAAGAAGAGTCAGATTGATAAGCCATATTTCAAGCATATTTATCATAACCAACATTTTCATTGAAGGCCTTAACTAGGCATCATGTTGGGAGGCTTTACGTGAGCTGCCACACTACCTTTGAGGCACATACCCTGTTATCACTTAAAAAAAAAGATCTGATATATGTAACTTCTCATCCTAGCCCGATGACAGAGGTCAGTGTTAGTCTATGTTGTTTTCATATTGTTTTTTCCCTTAAAGTCTGAAGTTTTAAGAGGTCATGAGTCAAGTATATTCCTATCTATCATTGGTCCCCCTTCATTCACCATTATTTCATAGCCATTTGTCATTTTGTTATCCACCACCAAGCCTTTTGGTAATTGCGTAGCGCATGCATTCTTTTAAAGTGTTTTCGCAGCGTGTTTATTTGTTTAGCAGTTTCGCAACGCAAACCTTATTAGGTGATTTCGCAGTGCATTATTCAAATTTCAAACTAACCGCGCTACGAAATCAGGGATTCGTGCATTTCGCAACGAATCTTTCCCAAAATGTCAAATTCGTTAGGTGAATCACAGGCTGTGTCATCTTGCGTCAGTTCATGTACTCCACTTGTCACGTTCCACCACCCATCGCCATTATCACCACCATTAGATTTGTTGATACGCACGAATTAACATTTCCAAGAAAGGCCACCTTGCACACGTCTTAATGATGATTGTAAGCCTTGCATGAATAACAAATCTTCAAGATTGCAATTTGAAAGATTACAAACAGCAAGATTTCAATTTTAAATACAAGTGTAATCAAGCGAGGCAGCAAAACAAGCGAGGCAACAAATTCAAGCGAGGCAGAATTTCAAAAGAAGCTAAGTTTACAGTTCAAACAGAGCTAGTATTCCTTGTTTGCAAGTCTTTAAGATTTCATGGAGAGATCAATGGAGAAAAAAGAACACAGATCCGGCAAATATCTAAGGAATGAGCCTGAAGGCTTGGATATAGCACTGAGGAATAAAGAGGTGGAGAAGGCGTTTAAAAAGGCCGGGTGCTGGAATTTTTGCAAGAAGTTACAAGGAGGGCATGCACAGGTAACCAAAGAATTTGCGCTTAATTTCACAGGTTTAAATTCAAAGGTAGCCATGATAGAATTGAAGGTCTCGCCAGAGATGATATCCACTGTGATAGAGATTCCACGAGGACAAGAGAACTGGTTCAAAAACTTCAAATTTGACATGAATCCTTGCAAGGAGTTTTTAAAGAAGGAGTTTGTAAATGCAGATTTAAGTAAGTCAGTGCCCAGGAGCTATGTCAAAGAGTCTTATGCACATTTAGTCACCTGTATACAAAAATACCTAACTTGCGAAGGAAGGTATAACAAGGTGTATTCGTACCATTTCAAGCTCCTTTTGCATTTCACAGGGAAGGTTTCCATTGATCTACCTTTTTATCTATTCCGTAGTTTGAGTAAGATGTGTGACAAAGTACAATTGAGGAAGGAAGCTTGTGAAACTTCTTTGTTTCATCATGGCTTGATTAAACTACTTGTCTTACATGAGCTTCAAAAGGTAGGCAAAGATTGGAATTCATTTATTTTTATGGCTGGGTTCAAAAGCCAGACTGGCCTCAGTCCTCTACCTGCAAGAGATCTCACAATAGCGGATCTTCAAACAGAAGCAAGAGCTAAGAGATTTCCAAAATTAAAAGCAAGAAAACAAGTGAGAGAGCCAGTACAACCACTGATCATTCAAGACACACCTCAGTAATCAACTAAGGAAAAAGCTCATGTTAAAAAGATTGCACCTGAAGCAAGCACAGCTGAAGTAGTCTCAAGGAGAAGAACAAGAAGTCAGATGGCTGAAGAAAAAGGTAAAGCAGTAGTTGTTGAAGAAAGTCCAGTTTCAAAGAGAAATCTAAACGATTTATTGCAGGCTATTGACTTTGAGGAGTCCCCACTAGTTCAAGATGAATTGATGCAGTCAGAAAAAGAGAGTACAAAGAAAACCAAAGCCTCAAAGAAGCTTAAATTTGACGAGAAAGTTGAACAATTTGTTTTCAAACCTAGGAGACCTATAACAAGGAGATTTCAGCAAGTGCAGGAGGCACCACCAAGAACAGAGGAAACAGGGGAAGAGATACAACGCCATCAAAGAAAGGACAAAGGCAAAACAATCGCCACATCTAAAGAAGACAATATAGCAGACTTGAAAAGAAAATTGGAATCAGCTAACCATGAGATTGCCAGACTGAAGAAAGTTGCTAGAAGACATGCCATCATACAAGATAATTATTACAGAATTAAAGCCTTATGGGAAGAGAATGCAACTATAGAGGTGGTTGACTGTAATACTCAATTTCATACTTGGACAGTGCCGGCAATCAAAGAAGCAAAGTTCATCGGGATGATTAATATGTAATTGAAAGCTGGGAACAAGATTATGAAGAAACAAATAGAAGATCTAAAGGCACAGTTAAGCCAGATAAAGGAACCTTCTAAATGAAATCACATTTCAAGTAAGATTATGTTTTGAATTTTGATGAGTTTCCTTAGTCTCATCTTCTTGAAGAATTCTAAATGTCCATTCAGTTTTGGAAAATCTAAAGGAAGTTTTGACAACAAAGTGTTCAATTAATAAAATTTTGGGTTGATAACTATGTCTTTTAAACAACTTAGCAGTTTCATAGCGTGCTACGAAACTGCTGAAGGTGATGATTAAAGCTCAGCAGTTTCGTAGCACGCTACGAAACTGCTGAAGCTAAAGGTTCCAATACAAATCAACCAATTTTGAAACAGAAGCAGGAAAATTTTGAGGAACAAATATATGCAAGGAGACATCCGAAGCTGTAGCAATCAATCAGATTAAGACAGATGGAGGAATATGGTTTGGATCCAAATTTGAATTTTGTCATAAAGTGAGCATTTTAAGCACGGTTCAGATATGTTAAGACAACCTAAATGTGTTTTTGTTTTAAAAAGCAGTGGACAAAACATCAATGGACATGGCCATCTGTCACGTTTTGGAAAGAAAATATGAAAGACCTACTTCTGTGGATTCAAAAACCATAAGACCGAGGAGCAAGGGTAGTTTCCTATATTTCAGGACAGTGGAGAGGATATGGCATAGAAGAGCAGCGTGGAGCATTAAACACCCATCACAGCCAAACTGAAAGAGGACCAGATGTCAAAGAACGAGAATGATCCTAATCAAAGCTATTATTCGTGTAATATGCAGTTAGAGTCCTACCTGATTTAGATCTCTAAAAACTCTAGTTAACAGTTTGTTGTATTTAATAAGTAGTTAAAGTTCAATAGGTGTCAGTATTAGAAGTAGTTTTCGAGTTCCCCTCATGCTTGAGGAGGAATCTAAATTAGACAGGAGAAGAACTCTATATATAGCTGGAGCAACAATGTAAAAAGGGTTGGAAATTTATTGAAAAACTCTGATATTTGGCTTATGTAAAGACTCTGTTGAGTAATACAAGTTTAGCTTTGCTTCTCAAGATTCATGAGGGATTTGATGTTTCAGAATATGTTGTGATATTCTTTTCCTAATATTTGCAGTGGTATGAATGTGTAATCACTTAGAATTCACTTATAGTGCTCTAACTTCCTGTATACATTCATAGACTGTGTGGTCCCATATGCTCTTGGTATGTTCTGAATGTGTTGAATGTTGAATGCCCTGACTTCTATGTAAGGTTAATACCATTGTTATACTAAAATGATGTTGACTCCATAAGCCCAATGGATAGTTGCTAAATGTGTTTCCACCATTCATATTTTTACTTTTGTTTCACAAGAGTTAGCCATCTTAACTATAATCAAAAACATTAACCCTTTGAGAGAGCCCTCTCTGGTTGGGGAGGCTAAGCCTCAACCTAAAGAAGGTCTGAAATAGTTACTTAAGGTCTTCCTGGTCAGCAGCCTTCCAGGGTCTGATTTTGAGATAACATAACCCATCCAAATTTTCATAAGGTATGTCCCTTTATAACTATTTTTATCTTGTATTTCCAATCCTAAATCCTCAAAGAATATCAGTCCTCTTCAACTACTCCTACTTTGGATTCCCTACCTCATCCTTAAATAATACCGGTCTACAGCTTATTTTCCTAGATTCTACAATCCATAAGAAGTTACAATCTCATATGCTTCTACAACCCTCTAGACTCCATTATTTATTTATGGTCTTCACTAAGACTTGCATATGTTATTCCTAGTCTAGTGCATGACCCATAAAGACAAGAAATATCCAACATCACTCCCTCTCAATTAGGGAGGAGATATCTACCAAACCAAGCTTAAATCTCAGGTACTCAAGATTTTTTTTTGGTAATGTTTTAGTCATAATACCTACTACCTATTCATTTGTAGGTAGATAGTGCAGCTCCATAACCCCATCTCATAGCAAGCTTATGATGTAGTGGTACTTATTATTTATATGCTTCATCCTTTCATGAAACACCAAGTCTTTAATAAAACTTATGAAACTTTCATTATCACAATGTATGTGTGAAAAACAAGGTGGTTTTTCAAACAAATCTGATAATAACTTCTTCATCTAGACAACTTCCCAAAAAACTTCTCTTGTAGGAACATACTTAGCTTCAATACTACTCAAAGAAACTATATCCTACTTTCTACTCATCCATGTGTTAGTGTCATTCTTTCTAGCCTTCCTCCAGTGATCAAATATTCTCTTACAAAGTGATTTTGAAGTGTCAAGGTCAAATTTTGTCATTTCAGTGAGTCTTCAAGCAAAATTTGGTCACTAGGCATTAGGTCTAGGGTTTGCTCTCACTCTTTTCAAAGTTGCCAAAATGCCAATCCAGGTCATCATTCAGCTGAGTCTATCATCATTCATATGGTTTTCATTATCATCTCAATGTCTAATGAGTCATTTGACACCTTGTCCATGCTTCAGTTGCACCTAGGCAAGGTCATTTCCCTCTCCTAGGGTTTTGAAGGCAATTTCTCTTGGACGGTCAAATCATCGGCAAAACTTGTATCCTGATGTTCACACACCTTCCCCTATCCTTAAATTACTTTACCAAATGCTTCCCATCCCTTAGATCCGCCAAATTCCTCATTTTCGCACAAACCCTAGTTTCTAGCTACAACCTGGCAATTTTCTAGGTTGGGCCTGTGTTTTTCCCTTTTCGACCCCTTCCC
>APFE031356653.1:0-11112 GCA_000404065.3 Pinus taeda | reverse complement strand
ATTTCGCTTCATTTCGACAAAATTCCTTGTTTCACACATCGGGATAAGTTTCACTCAAATGGTGTTTCAGAGCAATAAAAGATGAATTTGGGAAAACTGAGAGAGGTTTTTGTCCACAACATGCCAAATAATAAAAAACTCCTTCACTTTTTGCACAGGTGTCATGGTTTTAGAGAAGTGTCAAAATTACAATCGCCAGATCCAAGGAGGTTGGCCAAGGCACTAAAACGACAGAAAAGGCCCGATCCACTCCAAATTTTGGCCAAAGCCTCTTTGACTAAGCATGGTACTTGATTGGGGACTCCTAGCCAAAATTTCAAGAAATTTGGAAAAAATCTTGTCATTTGTGAATTTTTTGGGCAAAAAACAGGTTTTCTTCCCCAACGCATAGCGCGCCGCGCGCGACCCTTTCGTTGGGGAGGTCCATTTCATGAAAACTTAGAATTTTTGGATTTTTCATGCAAAAATACACTTGCTCAGCAATTACCAAAAAATTTCACCAAGTTTTGAGCCTCCAGAAGGTCAAAAAACAAGCAAAAAATAACTTCCTGCCACCTTTTTGACACACAGGAAGCAGTCTTGGGAGCTTGCAATTTTGGAGGGGAAAATGACCACCAAATTCAGAAATTCCACTTGGGTTGGAAAGTAGACATCCAGACCTTTCCAACAAGCTCACTTTTTCCTCATTTGTACTCCAGGAAGTGCCTCAAAAGTTGGCTCAAAGGCACGCTATGCATTCAGGATTGGGGCGCTACGCATCAGCACATTTTCTCAATTTTTCACCTACAGCTCAGCAAAATGCAGTTTTGACTAGGTTTGACTTTTTGGAGTGGATTTTGAGCCTCCTTGATGTAAATGATGTAATTTTATGATAATTTGACACTTATTTATCTCTTCTAGAAGATTCATTCATGAGATAGGCAAAAATTAAATGAATGAATGGGTTTCCTAGCTTATAGAGGCAAGTTGTTTTGACTGCCTAGATTTTAGTGCTCAGTTTGGAATTGGTTGAAACAGCTCCTAGGATAGTGAGCTCGACCCCTAGAGGCAAGGAAAGATGTTAGCTTGCATATATTATGTACTTTCTTAGTCATTTTCATGGTTGGACTCTTGAGGGAGAAAGCTTCTATTGTATTACTCATTGTATCTCTGCATTTTGGCAAAGGAAGAAAGACCAGGGTTTTGTAGTCCTTTTTGGGATTCCTGTGGTTACATGTATTGATGGTGTGTTTCTCTTTGTACTTCTAATTTTTTTATGTGAAATCATCTTCTTACTTTTTCTTCTGCAAATTAGGCAAATGAAGTGTTAAGGTAGAATTCATGGTTGCTATGCTCTGCCTTTAAGTTTGCTTAATATCAATGTTTTCAGTTGTTTAAGGAGAACTCAAGGTTATTGCTTGCTCTCCTTAGCTCCTCACCAGTCATTCACATCCATCCAAATCTTTCAAAGGCATCAATACAGTCTCCTACCTTGCCCCAAAGAACCCCCTGCAAAAACTGTGTCCAATCCCCGCACCCAAAATTGCCTTTTCCCAATTTTCCACCAAAACCCTAAAAATCCCAAATCAAACCTTTTTTATCAGTTTACTAGCCTAAAATCAATGTTCTTTATAGGTTATCTCTGCCCGTTGAATATCTTTTCCGAGATAGATCGGAGAGAGCCCTCTTCTGCCCCGTAGGGCTAGCTACGAGGCTAAGTGGTTTGATGTTGCCTTGGAGTTTACCTTTTTCAGCCTGAGGTGAAATTTCAAGCGCTAATAGGAATCATTCCAAGGAGTTTCATCAAGAGACATAACCTCAACAATATTCTCATCAGTAGGGAATATCTCGTTCAAGGGATCCAAAGAATTGCAAGAACCAAGCCGAGGAGATTGCAAATAGGTATCCAGGTGCATGCTGAGAACATCACGACTTTCTGAAGCAGCCATTGAAGCTGAGACAATTTCTTGATAAGCTTGTTCTAGAGGACTTAGCATCATAACATCACCAAACGAATCAACTTGATCTGGAGAGGGAATAAGCCACAGGTGTTTGAAGTGGATGCGTCGGGTTATGAGAAACAAAATCCTCAAGACACAAGGGAATCTCACTTAGACTTGGAAGAAATGGGGAATGATGATGGGCATCATTCCAAGGGGTTTCTTCAAGAGACATAATCGCAACAATATTATTGTCAGTAGGGAATATCTCATTCAAGGGATTCGAAGAATCCCAAGAACCAAGCTAAAGATATTATGAATAGGTATCTAGGTGCATGCTGAGAACATCACGACTTTCTGAAGTGGCCGCTGAAACTGAGACAATTTCTTGATAAGCTTGTTCTAGAGGACTTAGTGGCATAGAATCACTAAATGAATCAACTTGATCTGGAGAGGGAACAATCTACGGGTTAGTAGAGATAGAGATCATGTTTATCGAAGCGACATGTAGAGGTGGGAGAGAAAAAGTCCCCATTAAGGAAAAATATTTGAAAAGACCTGCCCCCACACTCTCATATGGAATATCGATATTTCCCACATATGGGACGTTACCATTTGAAGCACTGGAAGAGAAAAATTACAATTGATCGATGGTGACAGTTTTATGTTCATGGGGAAAATAGAGCAATTGGAATAAAGAGGAAACCACACAAAACATGGCATCTGTCCAACTTAGCCCAAGTAGATTGTTGTAATTCAAATTCAAATCTACAGCTTCTACTTCTAACTCGACGGTATTCCCTTCCAAAGTGATGGGAAAACTTATGAGAATACAATAAGGATGGGAGCCTCTGCCATCAAAGGCCTTCAAGGTGTTCGGGGACATGTTGACAGGTGGAGAGCCAATGGATTTCCAACATGAAACAGACATGATGTAGGTGGAAGCACCTTCATCAATGACAGTCTGATGGATCATCTTTCCTTTTATAATGACTTGAATAAAAAATGCAATTTGATGAGGAAGACGAGGAACATGGTTTTCTAGATCGAAAGTAATCAAATTCGAATCAGCAGGATCGATGCCTCCTATAGTAGACAATAATGATTTTCACTGTGTTAGACAAGTTTGGAGAACTTCTGAAGTAGACATCGTTGAATGTGCTTGAGCTAAATCTTCGACAATACTATAATGTTGAGTAGCTCTAGTGCTCGGATTATAGGATGAATTCCGAAGGACACCTTTGGGAGGTGGTCAGATGACATATTCATTATTAGGTCTCTCAATATGGAGAGGACCAAAACTGGGTGGAGCGGAAGTGGAAGGTGTATCGATGGATTCCTTTTCCATCGTCTTCTTTTGAGGGGTTTGATAATCTTTTGATCGAGTGGCTACAAATATAGGTAATGAACCCATCATCATGTAAACCTGAGAAACAGATGAGGTAGAGGATTGTGGTTGTTATTCCAACTGATTTTTCTGAGATGGAAATGGCTCTTTTAATATAGCTGGGGTCCCTTTCAATAAACAACTAACTTATGCACGTCGGTGAAAATCCTTGGAGTAGCGATCTTCCTTACAAATGAGGCAAGGATTTTTCGGCTTTCGTTTGGAGACGTCATCAACAGATGACTCAGGAGGATCCTGTTTTGGGGTATCGGATTTTGCTTTACCTTTACCCACCCTCTTACCTTTTGAGGATTTGTCAATCGTGGTAGGCTGGATGGCATTGACCTCAAAGGTTTTACCAGGATTTGATGGTTTTTTCAAAGGATGATTAGAACCAGTATTTGAAACAGTTTTTTTATTCAAAGAAGCTTTAGTATAAGTTTGAGATACTGATCCAATTATACCATCAACAAGTGGTACATCTATAAACTTCGAAGATGCAGGATTTGAAGATGGAATTGGAGCATCAGGCAAAATTTCATATAGCATGGCAAATTAGGAATAAACCAAATCCAAATACTGGGCATGAGAAATAAATTCATCCTTGTTAACACAACCTCCCATTGCTATATCTTTAGCGATTTTGTCTACGAAAGACTTGGTGAACCATTTGGTCAACAACTCATCAAGGATTTCAAATTTGATGAGGTGACACTGATGTCGCCATTCATGGATGTGATTAGAGTTATGGGTCGTGATATCCTGTTTCAGAGATGTGAGCAAGTGGGTACTAGTTTCATAACGAACCGGTAACTGGAAGTGGGTGAGGAAAGCCATGGCCAATGAATTGAAGTTTGCATAGGTACCTCGAGGCAACTTGATGTACCACTTTATTGCAACACCTATCAAGGTTCCCTGAAAGAGGTAGAGACGAACATAATCGTCAATGTAGGAATTGGAAGAACACCATAATTGATATGTCATCACATGGGCCTAAGGGTCCTCTTTAACTTTTCCTTCAAATTTGGGGCAATTGCTCGGAATTTTAATGTGAATTAGAGGCCAATAAGGTGAATGAATAATTGGATCATTAGTAAGCCTTGAGACATTGGGTAGTTCCAAAGTTGCTAAAAATGGCAATTTCGGGTTTGAAAGGCATATAAGTCCTTTGATGAGGCCCAGTCTGCGGGTTCCAACCTTGTTGGTAAATATTTTGGCCCCAAAGTGGAGGATTTTGACCATAAGGGGCTTGATTTCCCCCCCACTAAAGGATACCTTGACCATAAGGTGGATTCTGTCCAGGGTAGGATAGATATTAACTTGCCATAGGCCGTTGATAACCATAAGGAGGATAAAAATTTAGTGCGGCATATGGATTGTAAGGTTGTTGCACCTCCTGACCCTAGTAATAAAGTTTTTGACCCTATTATTGTGGGTTTTTCCTTGTGTCTACAAGGTTTGACCTTGTTGATATACAGGTTGGGCTTGCTATTGCAAGGGTTGACCTTGCTGCTGCAAAGGTTGACCTTGCGGATATAAGGGTTGGTTGGGTTGTTGGAAAAACTGTGTTTGTTGTTGCAAAGGCTATTGAAACTATTGAAAAGGTTGTCGTTGTTGTTGCAAAGGCTACCCTTGCTACTGTAAAGTTTGTTGAAAATTTCCTTGAGGGAATCCCTGTTGGTATTGATAACTTCCAATTGGGATTTGACTATATGCACCAGAATAATATTTTGACCAGGTTGCACATGAGGACCATCTTGTGGAATGTAAGGTGGATTTTGTAGTCCTTGTGAACCATATGGAACATAAGAGTGTTGGAGAGGTATCTGGGCCATGTAAGGTTGTTGATACTAGATATTACATACCTTGGATAGATAAACAAGATTAGGAATACCACTAGGATTAAGTTGACTCACTCCAACCATGTGAGGTTGTGATCCACTCATATGGGTTCAACGTGACACAAGAGGAAAGTTGGGATTCCCCCCCCAAGTTGTGAATGAGGAGGTGGTACATTCTGTCCACTTGATGGAGGGACTAAGGAACTTACAAAAGTATAAACTGAAACTTATGGTTGCACTAGAATGGGAGGTTGAAATGACAGTAATGGTTGTGAGGGAATCATTGGTTGAATCGAGACTAGAGTATCAACAATTTTTACAGGATCTGGGAGATCACGTTAAGAATAAAAGGACTAGAAGTAGGCATAGCATTTGATGACCAAATTGGATTTTGGTACAATGAAGAAGCACTAGGAGTTCCTGAAGCTAATTGAGCCAAGGTTGTATAACCATGTGGAAGCATAGGCCCACTATCTTCAGGAGGCGGTTGAGATGGAACTCTTCCTACAAAAGGAAAGCCTTTTGGAGGAAAGTCATATTTAGATTCATTATCAACGCTAGGAGTGAGTAGAAGAAACTTCCACAGGACCTTGAGGAGAGGTTGGAATTCCACCTTCTGAAGCCATAGGTGGAAACAACTAGCGAGGAGGAATTCAGGATGAATGAGGAGATAATCCAAAGGAACACCCAATTGATCGTATGGACTATAAGGATGTTGAGGAGATATCACAAATGGATCAAATAATGAATTCGAAGGATATAAAATAAACCTCTATGGACTCTCAGGGGTTTCTGGATCAGAATCCTAAGATAATGATGAATATCGAGGTGGAGGACGAGAAGTAAGGGGTTGGATGCTTGGGACAACTCCAAGTTCAAAGCCTTGAGCTTCAAGTGACTACGAAAATTCAGGATGAACTCCTTGTGAAGACCCTTTAATATCAGACGATGAAGGGGAATTGTGAGGTAAACTCGATGGTTCAACCATGCTAAATTTCTCTCAAGAGAAGAAGGAGAAGAGATGATTCTTTGAGGGCTGATTAAAATTAAAATTTACAAGGAATTACTCAATGTGAGGCTAAGAAGAAACTACATGGGTTCGGCATGTTATCGTTGGCAGTTAATTTTATGACACGAAACAATAAATAAATCAAAATGAGTAATGCTAGGTAAGAGGGTTTACCAAGTATCCGTGAACCGTTATATACACCTTAGCCAAAAACAAGGAGTTGACGTACGATGACTAATCTCTCCTAATGTTGTGTTCAGTGTATCATGTTTACAAGGCAAATGAGTCAGTTACATGTGACTAAAAGATAACTTAGTGGGGTCTCCCAATATATACTTGATGGTACAAGGAGCACAAGTCCATGTTAGCACTGTTTAATGCAAAATCGTTTGATGAGAGCATCCATATATACTTGTCATACTGAAGTGCCTCCTATATACCCAAAAGTACTAGAGAACCTTCAATATACTTCTGTACTGGGACGAGATTTCACCCCCGAGATACAATGCAGATAGTTAATGATAGTTGTTATGTTTAAAGACATCGGAACACATCTCTAGCCTAGACCTATAGATATTTGAGTTAGGTTACAAATGATCCTTAGGTTGATTGAGGTAAATTTTAAGTTTATCTTCAATTAAGTTTCAGTTTGACGGCTCAGCAATGTCACTTGAATCTCTATGATGCAACTAAATGATAAAAATGAAATATTTTCATTCGATGAAGGCTAAACTAATGAAGGGAGAGAGATGTTGGAAATAACATTGAGAGGGGGCGTGAATCAGTATTATCTGGTCAATTATTTTCTTTTTCAAACCCAGAACATATACGCTACTTCAGTTAGAGAAAACCGCGTATATATGCAACTACAGATAAGGAAACCCGCGTCTACCATATAGACTTATAATTTAAAATATCCTACAGATGTTGAACATTAATATGTGCATCAAGATCATATAAACAGTAACCAGGAACAGAAAAATAGAGCAGAAGACAATCACACACAAGAACACAAGATATAAGGTGGAAACCCAATGTGGGTGAAAACCACCTGTTGCAATATGTCTCTATATTTTCAATTAGAAACTTATTTTTACAATGATTCTGTACTGGTGTAGTCCTTTACCAGTACGCAGGCTGCTACCTGTAGAGAGCTACAACCCTCTCTTGTTTTCCAGCTTCTCCTGGAAGGGAGCTACAACCCCCTTAGTTCTTGTACTAGTTGAGATACTAGTACGCAGGCTGCTATCTGCAGAAGGCTACAACCTTCTCTTTCTTCCAGGGAGCACGTTTCATAAATTTTCAGACTGGATCCACAAATAACATCAATAATTTCTGCATCAACCAATCACCACTCCACCAGTCAAGACTGAATCAAAATAAACACTTCTCTGTCAACTGTACCCAGATCACAGTAACTGTAATCACACCTCAAATTCTAAACCCAAATCACTGCAATAATCAACAGAAGTAGCTAGAACAGAAATTATGAGATGTACGCTACTTCAATATTCAGAAACTTGTGTATACGCTTCTGTATTAAGGTCAACCTGTGTATACACACTTCCGCCTTCCAGAAAATGCGTGTATATGCACCTATGCTGAGATCAACCTGCATATACACACTTTCACCTTACAGAACCTGCGTGTATACGCACCTGTGCTTCACTGAACCTGCGTACAGATCTATAAAGGTAATTTACCCCTTCAAATGTTCAGATATTAGTTTACCCAGATTATCATATTTATAGATCAAGCAAGCGCCACATAGAACAGATCAAAATCATACAAAGATACTATCATTCAAGCCTTAAGATTTTGACCCATCAAAAGAAATTTATCCTTCTTCTTGCGCTCAGGTTCCTTCTTCCTTCATATCCAGATCTGCACCATAACCCAATCACTATATTCCAGATCTAGAACTTTTTCAGATATTCAATAATTCAGATCCCCCCTTGCCAAATGATCTCCTTCCTCTTTTATTGTCTTAGGCCTTTCACAATACCATGGTCCAAAACCATAACAATTCAATACCATGGACCCAATACTTGGGATCAACACTTATGACGAGATACCATGGCCCAAAACCATAGGTTCAAATACCAAGGACTAAATACCACGGACCATAAACAAGTTTTCCCACATGTACGTGCTTTTACTTGCATGAAAGTGCGTGTATACGCATACGCGCCTTGGGAACGTCCAACCCGCGTATATACGCGGCTTCTTCAAAGTGAACCTGCGTATATGTCTTTTTCTTCTTTTTGAGTGCCTGAACTATGATCTGTCACCAGAGTGAGTTGCCATCAAGGACAACACCTATGCCATAGTACCAAAACTGCCAAACATGTGCCAGAATCCCAACAAATCGCCCCTTCCTTTACAAAGTCCTCCATTCCTGTGGCTTCTCCACCCATTTTGTCAATCTCATCAGAGCCTATACTGACAACCCCTAGATTTCCCCTCTTGTCAATGGTCGCCCTACTCCTTTATTCCAAGCCCAAAGAGGCCTTAGGCAGGGATGCTCACTCTCTCCCTTCCTGTATATCCTTATGGCAGATTCTCTCAGTAGAAATCTATCAGCCGAAAAAGTTTCAGGCTCCCTTCCAGGCCTCAAACCTTCCAATAGCTCTCCAACCTAGAACCACGCTCTATTTGCGGATGACTCTCTCCTCCTTGGAGGTGCCTCTATCAGAATTTCCAAAGCCTTTGATGTTGTCCTTAAATGCTACTGCAGGGTTTCGGGAGCTTCAATCAACGAAAGAAAAAGTGAAGTCTATGGCTGGAACATTGGGCAGCAAGAGCTCACAAGCGTCTCTAAGCTTCTTGGCTTCAACAGCCATGCCCATTGGGAGAAGATAAAATACCTCGGCCTTCCCATTACAAATGGTTTCAATAAGAGGTCGTTGTGGTCTGAAATTATCAGCAAAATTAAATCAAAAATTACAGCCTGGGGAGGATACTAGCTCACAAAAGGAGGCAAGGTCATCCTAATCAAGTCTGTGTTATCTACTCTCCCAATTTTCCAAGCAGCCTTCCTATTCACCTCAAAAAGTGTGACGGATCAAATCTCCAAAATTCTCCGTGACTTCCTTTGGCAGGGAGGGAAGGGAAACCAACATAAAATTCACTTAGTGAAATGGGACCTAGTCAAACGTTCAATCCCTGAGGGAGGTCTGCAAATTCGCCACCCTGCTCTTGTCAATCTGGCGATGGGGGGGAAATCCTATGGAACCTTTTCAAAGACCCCAAGCATCCTGTCAGTGAAACGCTGAAATCGAAATACGCCCACAAGGTGCCGCTCAGAAATCTACAAGCAAGTCAAACAATCAACATCACACAGGTTTGGAAACTTTGCAGCAAAAGCTTGAATTTCTTCAAAGGCAAGGCGTACAAGATTCCAGGTAACGGCAATCAAACAAACATGTGGTATGATCGAATAATGGACCGAGACCCTCTCTCGGAAGTTGAAGAAATCGCAGAATTAAAAAATTGGTTAGAACGTGCAGGGATCAATAGCATTCAAGATTTATCCAAATGGGATTGCCACGATGATTGGCAAGGATGGGATTTTTTTAGAGTCCCTGATCATTTAAACTAGCAGAAGCTCACTCTCGAAGAATTGCTGAAAGAAGCGGCCCCAGTGAACAGAAAAATGAAGGATAGCTGGGGATGGGGGCAATCTGGAATCTACACAACAGCAGCAGCTTATAATGCCCTCCAGCCCATTAGGAATAGCAGCAAAACTCCGGATTTCTGGAAGAAAGTATGGGAACCGCTTGCTCTCCCTAAAGTGAATTTCTTCTTTTGGACGCTGGTCCATAACAAGCTGTTAACCGGAGAACACCTGATGAAAAAAAGCATAGTTGGGTCGCATAGATGTGAGCTGTGTAGAAGCAACTTAGAAACAGCCAAGCACCTCTTCATGGAATGCAAGCTCGCTAAAGAAGTGTGGGGACTCATACTCCACGAGCTACAAATCATAGTCCCCCTATTTAACTCGGTTGTCGATATTTTTGACTCATGGAATCAATTTTATCCCAATAAAATCCCTAGCAAATCCTTTTGGAGAAAAGTCTGGAATGCTATCCCCAAATTTGTGTGCTGGCAAATTTGGTTGACTCGGAATGATCTGATATTCAACGAAAAGGAGCAAGCTCCCTTCTTGGTAGCGGTAAAGGCCAAATCCCTTCTCCTGGAAGCAACCCAACAACAATATTTTTCGGATGATTCTTTGCTTCTCCCTGAAGAAGAGAGGTGGTTGGGTCCCCTTTTCCCCCACCCTCGGAAGCAGCGAACAGCTCCTCATGCAGTGAATCTGGAATGGCGCAGAAGATATTCCAAAGCTACCATTCAAGAATGGTGGCGAAAACAAAAAATAACCACGATATTCTTCAATGGAGCCTCCAAAGGCAATCTTGGGGTAGCAGGAGCTGGTGGGGTCATTTATGCCTCGGACAGATCAAGAAGGGATAGGTTTTGCTGGGGTATCGGGCAAAAAACCAACAATCAAGCAGAGATCCTAGGCCTCCTCAAAGCTTGTCAAATAGCCAGAGATAGAGGAGACAAAAAATTCCAAGCTTTTGGAGACTCAGAGATCTTAATAAAAAAATTAAATATGGAAAAATTGTTCACCAATGCAAGCCTCAACAAAACTCTGAATAGATTAAAGAGAGTCCTGCTTGACTTCGACTCCTACAAATTCCTCCATATCCTCAGAAACTTGAACAGTGAAGCAAATATGATGGCGAACAAAGGTTGCACTCTTGGGAAAGGACAACTTCTCATAAATGACGAAAGCTCATTCCAACCCTGTAACCCATGAGGAAGGTGCATCTTGTAACAACACAAGAAATAGAATCAGAAGCAATGTAATGATGGCTGCCATGGCATAAGTCCATTCTTTTCTCCAAATAAATAAAAACATACTCATTTCAGTTTTAAAAAAAAAAAAAG